>JBBELK010000929.1:0-286454 GCA_037783545.1 Henricia sp. BOLD:AAB3569
TGGAAAGCCAAAAGGAAGGGAAAACCGTACTTGCACCAACCCGACCGCCGCATGAACAGTGATGACGTTCTGCTGTGTGATGGGTCATTTTTTAAAGCTATGGACCTGGCCACCTTTGTTACGTCAGTTGTCAGAGTAATTGGGTCTAAACAGAACTAAAGTAATATCGCGCGTCATTGTTTGTTGCCAAGGTTACTAGGTCAACACTAAACAAAAACTGGACTTCTTCCCTGGGCTAACCTAATAGCTGGATTCACATGGAATTTTTCCCAGTAGATTTTACGAGCGTCGCTTTCAGGGTAAAGGTCGGGGGGAAATATACCCAGCACGATGTGACAAAGGGATTTCCCCTCGTCCTCCTAAAGACCGTATCGAATAGCCGAATTTCGTGGGGCAGTTTCTTTGTTCCTTGAGGACATTCATGGTTGCACATATTGTGCTTCCATTGTTGAACGGTTAAAGTAACGAAAGGTGCCCCACGAAATGGCGGCTATTCGATACGGTCTATCATCTCAGCATGGAAGAAGGAACATTGTTTCTTCCTCCATGATCTCAACACGCTCTTCCCTTTTGTAAACGCGGCAACCCCACCCCTAAAACCTGAAAGGAGTTCTTTAAATTCCTCGAATATTTGAGAGACAATAGGGGAATTCACAATGGTGGGGGTTGGGGGGTCGGTGGTGGTGGTGGTGTATACGCGAAGTGGCTTGAGCACTGCAGCCGATTTCACGAAACTTACGTAGTTGCGTAAGTTGCGCAACATTCTTCTGAAGATAACACACAAGCTATGGGGCTTGCGCCATTTGCCAAAAGTTGCGCAAGCTGCGCAGTGTTTCGTGAAATCGACTGCAGGTCATTATCTTTAGGTGTCAGAACCAAGGCTCGAATTTTGGTCACGGCAAAGGAGTTATCTTGCCACGAAAGTCACATTTATGGATTTTTTTGTTTTCGTCGGTTTTTGATGTCCTCAAAGTAACGACGGAGTGCTCGACAAAGCACTTACGTGCATCTATATATAAGGCCTCCCTATTCCTTTTCGCGCGTAAATGCGACGCGCGTCGCTTTGACAAAAAGCGTCCTGCATGGTTGTCATGGGTAGGGCGATTTGGAGTGAAACAACGCGTTGAAAACCATATGTTTCGCGTCACGAACACGTGAAGAGTTTTTTTTAGCCATGCAGAACATGCGTCAAAAACGCTAGCGAAAAAAGGATTTGGCTTTTCGATGCATGAATGCACATGGACTTGAAATTGACCATGCGTCGCCTGACATACTACGCGTACCGTGGGGATCCGTTCCATACCCAGAGTGTGGACTACCCAAAATACTATTTTCCCCAAAATACTCTATCGACGGGAATAAAAAAAAATCCAATCTCCAATTTGGATGTGGTAGCAAACAATTTTTTTGGTGTAATCATTGTTCATGGAACCAGATAATAATTTACAGTCTTTTTGGACGATATATACGGAATGGTAACGGAAAAAAATGAGCACCACGCCGCCACCACATGTGGCTACTGGCTACGCTGCTGGGTGTAATATCTGGACAATAACTTTATAATTTAGGAACTAGTAACGTCCCATGAAAGCAACGTGTCTATAAATCCGTGGCGGAAATTTGTTTTGACTGCTGGCGTTGTACATAGTCTCACCTGGTACTGACATTTTCTCGATTGAATTCGCTGCAGAAGTTGAACTAAGAACGTTTTTCTTTGGCCAGTTTACTCTACAGAATTATTTCAACCACCCCAGTGCCAGATAACATCGCCTAAGTCCGCATAAAACGAGCGGAGATTAAACTGCGGATGAAACACAAAACAGCCGTTTGCTCATAGCGCTAGCCGTTCAAAACAAATGGGCTTTTTGCCGACGGCTGTTGTGTGTACTGCTAATGAATGACCTTTGACCTCTTCTTAAGGGGATTTGGTACAGGATTTGACACTTAAGAAAGGTAATTCATTACTCAGGAAACCCCAGAGAATTTATTACCGTTGGTTTGGTTGATGTACTCGATATAATAATAATAATGAATATTTGTAATGCGCCGGTATCCATCAAAAAGATGCTCAGGGCGCAGCAACACACAAGTATGAAAAACACATGTAAATATCACAACCAAGGTACTAAAATATTAAATTAATATAATTTCATAAAATATGTTTTAAGTGATGATTTAAAGGAGGCCATAGATGTTGAGAGTTTGATGTGTTCCGGTATCTTGTTCCATAATGTTGCGGCTGCTGATGCAAATGTCCTGTCGCCCCATGATCTCCTAGACCGGGCTTTCTTGAGAAGGAGTTTGTTGTTTGAACGCATGGAGTCCCGGTTTGTATGATGTAATTGTAGTAACTCTGATAGATACGGTGGTAGTCTGCCATGGAACGAACGATATACATACATAATAATTTTGAAGGAAATCCTGTCCTTTATTGGCAACCAATGAAGTTTTCTCAAAACTGGTGTGATGTGTTCCCTAGCTTTAGTCCTCGTAACGATTCGGGCAGCCACATTCTGGAGGCGAGTCAAACGACCCAACTGGTTATCTGGAAGACAGTACATGAGAGAATTCCCCATATCGAGGCGGCTGGTGACATAGGCGTGAATGAGTTTTTCTGTAGCATCCAGGGTAAGGTATTTCCTTATGAGCCCTATGTTGCGGAGGTGAAATGAAGAAATCCTGCAGACTGACGAGATATGGTCGCTGTATGACATGGCTGAATTTAGTATGGTTCCCAGGTTGCGCACTACTTGTGATGCAGGTACGAAAGATGTTCCAATACGAATATTGGGTATGTTAACTTTGTTGCGTTGATGTTTTGAACCAAAGATGATAAATTCTGATTTATCATCATTCAATTTTAAGAAATTTGTTGACATCCAATCACGGATCTCATCAATACACAATTCAAGATGACGTACCGCAGTTTCTGCTGAGCTTTGTTCAGGGTCGAAACAGGTGTAGATTTGGGTGTCGTCAGCATAGAAATGATATTGAAGACCGTGCTTGCGGATTATTTGTCCCAGAGGTGTGATGTAGAGAGAGAATAGTACAGGTCCGAGAACAGATCCTTGAGGAACGCCTGATGTTAAGGTGGTTGGAGTGGAGAATTCCGCATGAATCTGCACTCGTTGTGTTCGATCTGTAAGGTATGATTCGAACCATGTTAATGCCATGTCATCAATGCCTAATTCTTGAAGACGATGTAGTAGTTTGCGATGGTCGACAGTGTCAAAGGCCGATGATAAGTCTAGGAGGGCCATAGCAACCAGTTGTCCATTGTCCATGGCAGTCAGAATATCGCTCTGCACTCGCAGCAAAGTAGTTTCCGTGCTATGATCAGCACGATAGGCAGATTGATACTTGTCAAGGAGATGGTGGTTGCGCAGAAAAGTTGACACTCTGGCGAGTACAACACGTTCAAGTAATTTAGACAGGAATGGGAGGTTGGAGATGGGACGGTAATTCTTCAATGTTTCGGCGTCAAGATTGGCTCTCTTTATAAGTGGTCGCAAAATAGCAGACTTCATCGGTGTAGGAACAATACCCAATGTAAATTAAATCGCTAATTACTGCTAATTAAGGGCTTTCTTAAGCATACTAAGTACAGGATTTGCAACTTAAGAAATGCCGATCATTAATTAGGGTTCACCAGAGGATAGTTTGGTGCAGGTTTGATCGATGTACTCGAAAATATTAATAAAAGTGATTTTGGGGTCAAAAGGGGGCCTCCCCCTCCCTTAGGTACAGGATCTGCAACTTAAGAAATGCCATTCGGAGGTCACACTTGCCCCACCTATTGATTCCACGCCTCAGACCTTTTGTACTCGTGATGATGAACAAATCGGTCTGGGCTCCCAGACTAAATGACCAAGGGTAATATTGCAGAATGTGCATTGAGAGTTCTGTCGGTTCTGAATGCGCTATATAAGAACTGCCTAATACATGCTATTAGGCCCAATAAATATCTCAGAACAGAGAAAACAACCCTATCATCCAACATCCTTACAAAAACATGTTGATAAATTTATTATGTGCATAATGTACAGTGAATAAGCATTTAATTATTTTACCAAAGATTAAACTTGTATTTAAAAAAAGGTCAAACAAAATACCACTTAAATTGTTAAAATGCACCGTTTTCCTTTAGTGTTCTCATAAGTTTATAAATGTATAGTTATGTCCCCTAAAGTGGCGCACTACAACAACTCACTGAAAATCCCTTCGCATTGCAGCAAAAATCATCAGCTTGCGAGGTTCAGGCTTATACAGCTTAAAGCCCCATCTCATAATTGGTAAACCGTTACAAATAGTGTCATCCCCTGTGTGATTGAAGGTATGCGTGATTAAAACCAACCTGAGCAAAAACCAGCTCTGTACTTCATCTAACTTTGGAGAAAACAGTCAAAAAATAGTTTGCAGTCACTTCGCCCCGAACCACAGCCTGTGCACGAAGTTGTTTTGGGGCGAAATGAATGTCTCGCAAGACGAAAAATAATTGTTCTGCTCATTTCTCAAGACACTATTTAAGTTAGGCGTAAATCTGTGTTTATTTCTGAGTTTCGAGATTCCCAATAGTGTTTAGGGGCTTTAATGCAGAATTATATCCCTTCCAGAAAAAAATAGCCATTTGCTTATTCTGGCTAAACTGTACAAATGTCAGAAATAATGTAAAATTTATGAAGGTACCCGAGAACTTCATTTCCTTTTAATGCCAAGTGCAACAGATTGTGTATTGCATCGAGAGAGAATGGAAATTAACGGGACATCAACAATACTATTTCAAATGCAGCCCGATATGTAGCAGAGGGTACCCCCACCATTGTTTCCCCTTGTGTCTCCAACATCAAAGGAATTTTGTTTTTTTGTTTTTTGGGGGGTTGGTGCATTAACCCTTACTCCCTAGGGTGTATTTAAAATAAAATATTGATTTTGGAGGATTGAGGAGTGTTAGGGTTAACAAAAAGGGAAGAGTGTGTCTGGCCTTTGCCACATATCGTGCTGGATATATACATGTACATTTAACAAGTCAACTACTTTACCATCAAGTTTACCTTGAATGTTTATAATTTAACAACAATTTTAACAAAGGGTGTAATCCACCAGTACATCAATAATCATTGAAATGCCACATATTACATGGAGGTCAATACAAAAAAGTGCTACAGGCTGCCAACACTTGATTTAGGGAATGAAAGTGGGTGTGGCCAGTCTTAAACAGGGGCCAATTTCCAAAAGGTGATCATTAGACAAATTTGCTTAATGCAAAATTTGTTTGCTTTGTAAAAATGGCCGACAAGTCAAAATATTATGCAATGTGAGTAACAATTGACTGGTGTTCTGCTATCCTTGACTCTTCATTAACCCATTTTTTATAAAGCAAACAAATGTTTTATTAATCAAAATTTTCTGCTAAACAGCTTTATGAATTGGCCCCAGTACATTAAAAGCCTGCTAGGGGCCTGGACGAGTGATAATGGCCTGAGCGGGCATGTTGTTCGTGCATATGCACATGATCGGGTCCCTATTATGTGTACATTTTGTTTTTGAGAGCATGTAGTTTATGTATGTGTGCCACACGCGCTAAATAGGAAGCTAGGAGCGAGTCCAGGATCAAAATTTTGAAGACCGCTGGTCTTTATCGTCAAGATTGGCCATGTTCAAGACTGACCATGTTACATGCCCTCCGCCAATGACGATGATTAACTGTTTAAGGTATTTATTTTCCAATAGACTGTGTAAGTCTTGTTTCGGGTCACACTTCTGGAGACAATGTCTTGTCACTTTACCATTCTGCGTTTGTCAGCACCCAAACACCAATAAATGAAAAATGTACCTTAAATCAATGAAATGGTGGCAGTCTGGACTTGTCACAAACAAATAAAAATTATGACCTTCAGTTTTCGGTTTGCAAGTACCCTTTACGAAATGAATCTTTGCATAAGTATTGAGGTGGCTAAACGTATCATAAACAAATAAAGTACACATGGCCAGGACAGAAAATCACAAAGATCGTCTGAAGCCAAATCAAGTGTTATTGAAAACGGCTATAATTCAACATATTTACATCAAATACACGCGCAAACGGTCATGCCACTTGTGGACTATCAGTGATGCACTGCATGGTTTTTATATTTTGTCCAGGGTTACCAATTTATCGCAGAGATGGAACTAAAAGATCAGATTTACAATTTTATTAACTTTTTGCTTGATGAATTTTTCAAAAAGTTAAATGGGTTTTGGGTACTTTTAGAAGGCTAAAAGTGTTGTTTTGGACGTTTTATATTGGGACGTTATCATTTTCTATATACACTTTTAGCCCCTTAACATTTTAACCACCTTCGATCGTGTGGACCGTTCTTACACGCCCTCAAGAGGCCAGATACACATGTGTAATATCGTACCGTAAATTCCAAATCAGACATTTAAAAACTCACCATCGGGGTCCTTGTAATCTCAAGACTTTTGTACCCTTGTCGTTCACTGTCCATGATGACTCAAACATCAAAAAAGGATAACAGGGAGCAAAATCTGGAGTAAAATCGACAATTTTCAGCCAGAGCGGTACACAGACTTCATGCTGAGACGCGTCAAAAAGAAAGTAGTCCCACCAACGCGGATGGATTTTGTTTAGCCTAGACTGGACCCCTGTCCACATACTAACTTCCCCACGCGTTGTATATGAGCGAGAGCAGCGTAGCGCACATGGACAGGGGGCAGATCTAGGCTAAACAAAATTCATCCGCGTTGGTGGGACTACTTTCCTTTTGACGCGATCACGTGGGTAGCGAAGTCAGCATGCATGACGTGTCAAGTCTCCCGTCTGTCCAAATTTGTCGATTTTACTCCAGATTTTGCTCCCTGTTATCCTTTTTTGATGTTTGAGTCATCATGGACAGTGAACGACAAGGGTACAAAAGTCTTGAGATTACAAGGACCCCGATGGTGAGTTTTTAAATGTCTGATTTGGAATTTACGGTACGATATTACACATGTGTATCTGGCCTCTTGAGGGCGTGTAAGAACGGTCCACACGATCGAAGGTGGTTAAAATGTTAAGGGGCTAAAAGTGTATATAGAAAATGATAACGTCCCAATATAAAACGTCCAAAACAACACTTTTAGCCTTCTAAAAGTAGGTTTTGGGAATTTTGTTTTACAGTGGACCCCAAATCTACAGGTGAATGGCCAACGCGTACACAAACCAATATCGACTAGAGTAGTCTTGGGCCAAGACTATCCCTTTAAATGACCCCGAATACAAACTTAAATTATTCAATCTCTGAACCAAGAGAGGAATTCTCTACAAGATCCAGACTGCTACTCTCTGTCTCGTCCTCGGTGTCCTCCATGTCATCAGACAAGTCTCTACTGTTAGCTTGCTGCAAGACCTCTGCAATTTTCCTTTTAGCTGCTCGTTGCAGGTCTTCGTCAGGCTGGACCACGACAACATTTCTCCCCTCCCTCAGTGTAGCCTTTGCAGCTTCAGCTAAAGTGTTAACGAAAAAGCAATCCATGTTATTTATACAGTGAATTGACCTTTTTTTACTATATGGTTTGCATGTAAGAAGCACCATCAGTGCTACTTGCAAATCGATTGTTAAAGCGTAAAGGTATCCACGAGGAAGGTATAATGACGCACTTAAGAGTTTCTCCTGAAAATTTCGGAAAACTAATGAATGTATTGATACTTTTACATTATATTTCTTTTCGGTAAAGTATCATCTCGTATCACGAAAATCTTCCAGGCTCCAGTGATCTACAGAAATGTTTCAAATTAACAAAAGGGACAAATGTTGGGCTATACGCTTTACCAGTCGTCGCGATGTATTATGTATCATGTGTTTGTAAATAAAGGTGGCATTCGATATTGGTTGACACGTGTTTAACCCCGATTCCTTGTTTTCCGGGATTCCCCCGACTCATCACACCTTGCATGATCCCTCAACATGCCTCAGGTCAGCGCCTTATACCATGCCACATATGAGACCAACGATATCGGCATATATATTTTGTAGCGTTCCTAAAAACGCTACAAGCACTACACAAAACACAAATACGTACGTGTAGTTCATGCCAAATTCGGTACAGGCGCTCGCTACACCCATACACTGTGTACAAACTTGAAAAGCCGGCCCAGCATACAGAGAAGTAAAACGCTACAGATCGCTACTCCATAAGACACCGTGCTTTATTTCGCTACACAAACTCGAAATCGCTACACCCATACACTGTGTACAAATTTGAAAAGCCGGCCCAGCATACAGAGAAGTAAAACGCTACAGATCGCTACTCCATAAGACACCGTGCTTTATTTCGCTACAAAAACTCGAAATCGCTACACCCATACACTGTGTACAAACTTGAGAAGCCGGCCCAGCATGCAGAGAAGTAAAACGCTACAGATCGCTACTCCATAAGACACCGTGCTTTATTTCGCTACAAAAACTCGAAATCGCTACACCCATACACTGTGTACAAACTTCAGAAGCCGGCCCAGCATGCAGAGAAGTAAAACGCTACAGATCGCTACTCCATAAGACACCGTGCTTTATTTCGCTACACAAACTCGAAATCGCTACACCCATACACTGTGTACAAATTTGAGAAGCCGGCCCAGCATGCAGAGAAGTAAAACGCTACAGATCGCTACTCCATAAGACACCGTGCTTTATTTCGCTACACAAACTCGAAATCGCTACACCCATACACTGTGTACAAACTTGAAAAGCCGGCCCAGCATGCAGAGAAGTAAAACGCTACAGATCGCTACTCCATAAGACACCGTGCTTTATTTCGCTACAAAAACTCGAAATCGCTACACCCATACACTGTGTACAAACTTGAAAAGCCGGCCCAGCATATATACAGAGAAGTAAAAACGCTACAGATCGCTACTCCATAAGACACCGTGCTTTATTTCGCTACAAAAACTCGAAATCGCTACACCCATACACCGTGTACAAATTTGAAAAGCCGGCTCAGCATATATACAGAGAAGTAAAAACGCTACAGATCGCTACTCCATAAGACACCGTGCTTTATTTCGCTACAAAAACTCGAAATCGCTACACCCATACACTGTGTACAAACTTGAAAAACCGGCCCAGCATACAGAGAAGTAAAACGCTACAGATCGCTACTCCATAAGACACCGTGCTTTATTTCGCTACACAAACTCGAAATCGCTACACCCATACACTGTGTACAAACTTGAAAAGCCGGCCCAGCATACAAAGAAGTAAAAACGCTACAGATCGCTACTCCATAAGACACCGTGCTTTATTTAGCTACAAAAACTCGAAATCGCTACACCCATACACTGTGTACAAATTTTGAAAAGCCGGCCCAGCATATATACAGAGAAGTAAAAACGCTACAGATCGCTACTCCATAAGACACCGTGCTTTATTTCGCTACACAAACTCGAAATCGCTACACCCATACACTGTGTACAAACTTGAAAAGCCGGCCCAGCATACAGAGAAGTAAAAACGCTACAGATCGCTACTCCATAAGACACCGTGCTTTATTTCGCTACACAAACTCGAAATCGCTACACCCATACACTGTGTACAAACTTGAAAAGCCGGCCCAGCATACAAAGAAGTAAAAACGCTACAGATCGCTACTCCATAAGACACCGTGCTTTATTTCGCTACACAAACTCGAAATCGCTACACCCATACACTGTGTACAAACTTCAGAAGCCGGCCCAGCATGCAGAGAAGTAAAACGCTACAGATCGCTACTCCATAAGACACCGTGCTTTATTTCGCTACACAAACTCGAAATCGCTACACCCATACACTGTGTACAAATTTGAGAAGCCGGCCCAGCATGCAGAGAAGTAAAACGCTACAGATCGCTACTCCATAAGACACCGTGCTTTATTTCGCTACAAAAACTCGAAATCGCTACACCCATACACTGTGTACAAATTTGAAAAGCCGGCCCAGCATATATACAGAGAAGTAAAAACGCTACAGATCGCTACTCCATAAGACACCGTGCTTTATTTCGCTACACAAACTCGAATTCGCTACACCCATACACTGTGTACAAACTTGAAAAGCCGGCCCAGCATACAAAGAAGTAAAAACGCTACAGATCGCTACTCCATAAGACACCGTGCTTTATTTCGCTACACAAACTCGAAATCGCTACACCCATACACTGTGTACAAACTTCAGAAGCCGGCCCAGCATGCAGAGAAGTAAAACGCTACAGATCGCTACTCCATAAGACACCGTGCTTTATTTCGCTACACAAACTCGAAATCGCTACACCCATAGGCCTACACTGTGTACAAATTTGAGAAGCCGGCCCAGCATGCAGAGAAGTAAAACGCTACAGATCGCTACTCCATAAGACACCGTGCTTTATTTCGCTACAAAAACTCGAAATCGCTACACCCATACACTGTGTACAAATTTGAAAAGCCGGCCCAGCATATATACAGAGAAGTAAAAACGCTACAGATCGCTACTCCATAAGACACCGTGCTTTATTTCGCTACACAAACTCGAAATCGCTACACCCATACACTGTGTACAAACTTGAAAAGCCGGCCCAGCATACAAAGAAGTAAAAACGCTACAGATCGCTACTCCATAAGACACCGTGCTTTATTTCGCTACACAAACTCGAAATCGCTACACCCATACACTGTGTACAAACTTGAAAAGCCGGCCCAGCATACAAAGAAGTAAAAACGCTACAGATCGCTACTCCATAATACACCGTGCTTTATTTCGCTACAAAAACTCGAAATCGCTACACCCATACACTGTGTACAAACTTCAGAAGCCGGCCCAGCATGCAGAGAAGTAAAACGCTACAGATCGCTACTCCATAAGACACCGTGCTTTATTTCGCTACACAAACTCGAAATCGCTACACCCATACACTGTGTACAAATTTGAGAAGCCGGCCCAGCATGCAGAGAAGTAAAACGCTACAGATCGCTACTCCATAAGACACCGTGCTTTATTTCGCTACAAAAACTCGAAATCGCTACACCCATACACTGTGTACAAATTTGAAAAGCCGGCCCAGCATATATACAGAGAAGTAAAAACGCTACAGATCGCTACTCCATAAGACACCGTGCTTTATTTCGCTACACAAACTCGAAATCGCTACACCCATACACTGTGTACAAACTTGAAAAGCCGGCCCAGCATACAAAGAAGTAAAAACGCTACAGATCGCTACTCCATAAGACACCGTGCTTTATTTCGCTACACAAACTCGAAATCGCTACACCCATACACTGTGTACAAACTTGAAAAGCCGGCCCGGCATACAAAGAAGTAAAAACGCTATACAGATCGCTACTCCATAAGACACCGTGCTTTATTTCGCTACACAAACTCGAAATCGCTACACCCATACACTGTGTACAAACTTGAAAAGCCGGCCCGGCATACAAAGAAGTAAAAACGCTACAGATCGCTACTCCATAAGACACCGTGCTTTATTTCGCTACACAAACTCGAAATCGCTAAACCCATACACTGTGTACAAACTTGAAAAGCCGGCCCGGCATACAGAGAAGTAAAACGCTACAGATCGCTACTCCATAAGACACCGTGCTTTATTTCGCTACACAAACTCGAAATCGCTACACCCATACACTGTGTACAAACTTGAGAAGCCGGCCCAGCATACAGAGAAGTAAAAACGCTACAGATCGCTACTCCATAAGACACCGTGCTTTATTTCGCTACAAAAACTCGAAATCGCTACACCCATACACTGTGTACAAACTTGAAAAGCCGGCCCAGCATGCAGAGAAGTAAAACGCTACAGATCGCTACTCCATAAGACACCGTGCTTTATTTCGCTACAAAAACTCGAAATCGCTACACCCATACACTGTGTACAAACTTGAAAAGCCGGCCCAGCATATATACAGAGAAGTAAAAACGCTACAGATCGCTACTCCATAAGACACCGTGCTTTATTTCGCTACAAAAACTCGAAATCGCTACACCCATACACCGTGTACAAATTTGAAAAGCCGGCCCAGCATATATACAGAGAAGTAAAAACGCTACAGATCGCTACTCCATAAGACACCGTGCTTTATTTCGCTACAAAAACTCGAAATCGCTACACCCATACACTGTGTACAAACTTGAAAAACCGGCCCAGCATACAGAGAAGTAAAACGCTACAGATCGCTACTCCATAAGACACCGTGCTTTATTTCGCTACAAAAACTCGAAATCGCTACACCCATACACTGTGTACAAACTTGAAAAGCCGGCCCAGCATACAAAGAAGTAAAAACGCTACAGATCGCTACTCCATAAGACACCGTGCTTTATTTAGCTACAAAAACTCGAAATCGCTACACCCATACACTGTGTACAAATTTTGAAAAGCCGGCCCAGCATATATACAGAGAAGTAAAAACGCTACAGATCGCTACTCCATAAGACACCGTGCTTTATTTCGCTACACAAACTCGAAATCGCTACACCCATACACTGTGTACAAACTTGAAAAGCCGGCCCAGCATACAGAGAAGTAAAAACGCTACAGATCGCTACTCCATAAGACACTGTGCTTTATTTCGCTACACAAACTCGAAATCGCTACACCCATACACTGTGTACAAACTTGAAAAGCCGGCCCAGCATATAGAAGTAAAAACGCTACAGATCGCTACTCCATAAGACACCGTGCTTTATTTCGCTACACAAACTCGAAATCGCTACACCCATACACTGTGTACAAACTTGAAAAACCGGCCCAGCATACAAAGAAGTAAAAACGCTACAGATCGCTACTCCATAAGACACCGTGCTTTATTTCGCTACACAAACTCGAAATCGCTACACCCATACACTGTGTACAAACGTGGGGTTGGGGGTGGGTCGTTTGGTGTTCCGGTAGGTGCGGAAGAGAAAAAGAAAATAAAAGTGCGCCATGCTAACATGCTTGGGGCAGTTCAACATCAGCAGGCACGAACAACCCGGTTCGTATAGGAGAACTGCAACACCCGATGTGCACTACACTTTTTTTTAAAGTTTGTAGTTTATATTTATGTTTCCAAATGGATCTAGTCATCCAATTCCTACTTGTGGTTAAAGGCAGAGGCTCGTCAATGCGGGCGTGAGGCCAAATTCGTGCCACAAAATACACAGCTTCATGCCTTTGCTATGGAGCTGCGTATTTCGTGGCACGAATTTGGCATCACGCCCGCATTAACGAGCCTCGATCTGCCTTTAATGTTGCTGTGCACGTACACCAATCAAATCTGCACATACTTACAACAAAATAATAATTTCTTCCATAAAGGTAACATTTTACCTTAGGGTTACATGCATGTAGTAAAAAGGATAGAAAGCATCTTCAGACAAAATATTTTGCCAGCCAGCCTTGCACTTATAGGCCAACAGCAATGTTTTGTCATGGCAGACGTCATATTGACCTCCATGTACCGCACTATGCAGGAGCCATAGTGAATAGACCGTGTATTAGTTTACCTCGAGAACGATAATTGTTTCATAATTGTTTGTTCAACTGTTTTTGAAAGGCATGATTTCCATGGTAATTGAAAGCATGGGCCGAGAAAACTACCGGATAGAAATTTCAGCCACGATGCAGCAATACTTCAGGAATGTGAACAAATTTCTTCTCCACCAAAAATATACAACGTTTGACGTATAGTCAAATGTTACTTGATGTTGTAAGTTGAATTAGCATAGGCCTATATACTTTTTGGAGACATTAAAAACCTGTTTTATCATATAAACTAGTTTGAGTAAGCCCTTTTCTGTTTGTTATTGATAAACTCCCACACTGCAAAAAATGCGGTGTTAAATTTTTAACACCAAGGTTTTTTAATTATTTGGGTGTTACATTTGTGTCAAACGAACACCGGTGTAATAGATTAACAGCAGAAAAAGTGGTGTAGAATTTGCATGGTGTTAAACTTGATAAACTGCGCATGATCAAAATGCATGACGCTTAGTATTCTAATCCCATTGGTTGATCTCGAGAAAATTATGGGATGTCGGTCACGTGTTCACTGCCAAAAAAATGTTTTGGTGTTACAAATAATGCTAAGAGAGCATGCGCGGCAATCCAGCTATTTGATTGGCTACAGGCGTTTCTGATCATTTTACCGCGTTTGAGCATACAAACCCGTAATCACCACGTTTTATATGGCTAGACTATCTGAATTTATTTTCTCTATGATATCATCATTACTCGTTAGGGTGATGTGAAGAATTATGGCTCGCTGATTCCCGTTGATGTAAGCGTTGCTCACTTGAGTGGCCAATAATTTTGTAACACGATTGCATCCGTGTCTGTGGTCTTGAGGATTGCTTGACCTGGACTGGTAACGATTGTGCTCGATTGGTATGACTGGAATTACACCAAGCCAGTGGGTGTTTTATTCGCACGAATAAAACATTTTAAAAACCGATCCTTCGCTGATTCCCGTTGATGTAAGAGTTGCTCACTTGAGTGGCCAGTACGTCTCTGGGAATGGAGTCGGATAATTTTGTAACACGATTGCATCCGTGTCTGTGGTCTTGAGGATTGCTTGACCTGGACTGGTAACGATTGTGCTTGGTATAACTGGACTCGGACCAGCGCGTTTTATTCGGACGAATAAAACATTTTAGAAACCGAAAAAACATGAAGAAAATAGTGGTATTTTGCCAATTTCATTACTGCTCCACCACGAACAGATCAGTGTTAAAAAATGTGTTGTTAAATTTAACACCAGAGGTTTTGCAGTGCGTGTTTTATTTTGGTTCTCCCATTTTACACCAATTAGTGTCGGCTTCTAAATCTGTAAGAATAAATCAACTGCAGGTGTTACAATTTAATTCCACATTCAGGTGTCAATTAACACCAACATTCTTGCCCAAAATAAACACCAAGAAGAATACGTTGACACCGGATGGGAGTGTTAAAGTTTAACACTCTTCTTAGTGTTAACAAATATTGATTCCCAAATTGGTGTTACTTAACACCCAAATCCTTGCCCAAAATGGATACCAACGAAGAATCAAATTTTACACCAGTGGTGTAGATTTTAACACCCCATTTTTTGCAGTGCAGGCGCCTGAGAAAATCTGGCTGAAAATATTTGTAGAACCCAAATGGTCGCATTTTAACTTTATTTCCACCTTTAAAAGATCGCATAAAACCTTTTTTTACTTTAAAAAAAAAAATATCCACTTAATTACATTAAAATAAATTGCCATGCAGTGTACGTTGTACATGTACATGCGGTGCTGGGCAAACCTCAGGTATAGCCCACACCACTAAGCTATATTATACCGTATATCATGCATGGTACGTGCAGGGTATACCAGGACGCCGACTCTCCTGAGCCAAAAGTCCGCAGATTTTACATGATTAACTTGTCGTGTTGTTGTTGTTGTTAATTTCATGGCATCTTCGGCAACTAAGGCCCTTTATGCCATCAACTATACAGTTTTAGCTTTAGCTATACTATATTATCAACTTGAGATGACGAGGAAGGAGTTGGAGTTTTAGAAGTGGGAGGAAAGCCCCAAAGATATCCCCTGGGGAAAACCCACGCGGTCCAGTAGGGACTGCAAACCCAATCCACATACACGCCCCGGATTCGAACCCGGGACGCCAGAGGCTTAAGATGTTTTATTCTTTTAAATAAAACACGCCAGCCAGGTCAAAGTCCAGTCCATGTCGATGCCGATTAAACCAGTTCCTCATTCGTAGTCGTTGCCAGTCCAGGTCATTATCCGGCGAGAATCCCAACGTGTATTCTCCATCACAATCGTCACCAATCCGGGTCGAGCCAACATCAAGACCGCAGACACGGGATCCAATCGTGTTCCAAAATTGCACCGGCATTCCCAGTGACGTACGTACTTGTCACTCCATCATTGAGCAACGTTACAGGACATCACACGGGATTCCGCGAAAATCTCCTCCAAACTACCTATATGTGAAAGGGTTTTTTATAAAATGTTTTATTCGTCTAAATAAAACACGCAAGCCAGGTCAAGTCCAGTCCAATGTCGATTCCGTTTATACCAGTTCCTCCATCATTGTCGTTGCCAGTCCAGGTCGAGCCATCATCAAGACCGCAGACACGGATCCAATCGTGTTCCAAAATTGCACCGGCATTCCCAGTGCAACGTACGTACTGGTCACTCCATCATTGAGCAACGTTCCAGGACATCACACGGGATTCCGCGAAAATCTCCTCCAAACTATGTGCAAGAGTAGTCCTTTGGAAAGCGGTCATCACAGGCAGGCGAGGGAAGAACCACTACGCAAACCCGACCGCCCTCATGATTAACTTCTCCCATGGTTTTACCTTTATTCACAAACTGTATACATTGTACACACAATGGATTACAAGCATCCGTGCATGTATGTATGCATAAGGAGAAATGCTAAAACTGGTACAACACAAAAATTGGATCTGACCTTCAAATTGACGGCAAAAGCTCAATTAGTTACTATGAAATGTTTTTTAATGTCTCCAAATACGCTTATACATCACGTGATATTTGACAAGTAAAACATTGTTAAAATAACCCAGTAAAAAATGATATGCAGGATGGGGTCAAATAGATACTCACTTAACCACGAACATGGTCAAATTCCGTTGACCACATAAAAAACCACCACGCAGTTTTAAGAGTGTGTTTTAAATGGCAGGGACATATTAATGACATGGATGACATCATGATCAAACACGGTTTCACAAATTTATAGGATTGTTGCACGGATAGCCAATCACAATCTAGGGCGAATTGCAATAAAATCGACTTAGCCACTGGTCTAAGACCTGTCTTTTATCGCCGGCTATACTATTTAGCCAGTCTCGGCTTAGTCGCTGGTTTAACCTATAGAAATAAACCATGCAGTCTAACTGAAGTACGGCTGCTCCAGCCGAAAACACACATCTTAACGGAAAGTGACACAGCCGGCTATCCTTGCGTGATTTCAAGCCGTGTATACTGTGTGGTGCAGTTTTTGCATATAAACTGACCGCGAAAGTTATCAAATGGAACTTTAAAAGGCTCTAATGGGCACAATGTGCGTTTTTATGCCAATTTACGAGATGCAGCGCGGTCTCCAATAATTAAAGCCTGGGCTTTAATTTTAAGACTGGTCTAACTTTAAGACAACGATATTGCAAGCGGGCTATACTTATAGAACGGTCTTAGTAGACGCTGCGTTAGCCGGCTAAGCCTATGGACCGGTCTTAGACCGCATATTGCAATCCGCCCGTATATCGCGCCTCCTAATAACGTCTCGCATATATACTGCTCTGATCAGCAACATGGCGGAACCACCACATCGTGCAAAGTTGATGTTTTTCCATCTGATTTTCCCACCCTCTTAGAGATGTACAGTGATCATGAGGAGGGATTATAGTGATTTCCGTGATACAAATACATGTAGGCCAACTTATATTGTGTAAAACGACCCGGACGAAATAATACTGATGTCGACGCGACAGTGGGCAAAGCAAAGCAACGTTAATGTCAGGCATGCAACTGCATGGGTCATTACCAAAAAAAAAAGAGGAAAATACAAAAAAAATCCAACTTTGTACAGTGTTTTTATATTTTCAATGTGACAGATGAGGAAACAATAAAGAGGAAATGAGCTGATCATCAGCTGAAACGTTATGCATCGTTACACGCAAGTTTCTTGAAGGTTATAAGCGGTAACCCATCGCATCTCGAGTTACGAAGTATTGTATAACGTTAGTGAAATCGACCCAAACGTTCGTGACAACCACCTTTCCTGCCATATCCATGTCCTCTCGTTCTACTGGCCCTGCTAGTGTTGATAGATCTGGAGCTCTGTGATACCAAAAATAGCAAAAGGTATATTCACCTTTAAAGGCCCAGTGTATCATTTGCAAAAAGTAATGGACGAGTTTACAGGGGAAAAGTTCTGAAAGTAAAGATTGAATTAATAGCAACTATATACCCAATGAAAGGTTTCCGCTCAAAATGATATAATTTCACCAGAAAATAATCCGTAAAGATGAAATTATTTAGATCGTTTGCAAACGATGTACTTATTTTGGGTTCGCATCTACGCGGTCCAAAATACATGGGCGCTGTGTAGGCCTACTGCGTGTGCGTGTTCCAACGCGATGCATTTTTATGGATCGCGCGCACACGCATTATATGATGTGCGCCACAGAGTGCATGACACAAGCCACATAGTACCCGATCAACTGAGAACGAATATTTGAAACACCCCGCCAAGACCAGGAAAACGCTTTAGTCCTATATGGAATTTCATGTTTTTTTAAACGTGGTACATTTGACAAAATTATTCGCAGAATCGCTCAAAAACAGATCATCTACAGGGCCTTTAACAGACATAACTATTATTATTGTGTTTCAAATAATAATATTAAAAAAACATGTTAAATTTGACAGATTATATTCCTTGCCGACTCGTATCCAAAGTAACAAACTATCACAAAGTTTCATCACAGATTCATGGCCCACCACTAGACAATGAGTTAATATGTTTACTTTTGCTCTGTTTGGTCGTTGTTCTTTTACAGCTGAAAAAAAATGCCGTTTTCCGTGGTATTTACGAGTTGTTGTTAATCTTGCTGTGGGAAAAAAAGTCAATTATTTACAGTCGAACATCAACATCGAAGTAGTTTTTATCCGTTCTCTCATGTTCTCTACGTGGTTTTTTTTCTGTCATTTATTCACTATAGCAGCACCATGTGTGACAATTTTGTTGTGCGTATTGGGAGCTGAATGTTTTGATCGGCAATTTTTCATGTGTGTCGGCGGACCGGAATTTCAGCGTAAAGCTAGGTTCATACTTCTCCGCCGAACTCACTCGCCGCACTTTCGCCGAGTGTAGTCACTGCAGAGTTAATACTGACCGCGCACTGTTGAACTTGTTTGACCCTACTCGGCGGACAAAATTTCCGTTCCGCACGTAGGTCGCCGAGCGAGTATGAATTGGGCTTAACAGGCCGATCGCGATACGCACGTTTGTGCGTGCGGAGAACCTTGCCGGTGCCGCGTATGCCGTCGTGGACTCGTGGTACGTTAGTCTCGTCCCTTTTCCATTTTCGTTTTTTTCATTTTCACTAACATTAACAAAAGAATAAGGATAAGTGCAAGAATAAGAATAAGATCTTGAAAAAATGTGTCGCTAATTCCATTCCGATCAAAACAAAAATTCCAATTCCATCAAGTCAAAAACTTCGATGCACTTTGAAAAGTGGCACTGCAGATTGTCAAAAAGGCGTCGCATTTTGCGGTGCGATATACAGAGGAAATAGTTCACTGATTTTCTATAAACACGTGTTTTTCTACTGCGTTCGCGGATTCGCCACTTCGTGAAAACGCCGACGAAATATTTCGTGAATTCTTTCGCGAACATTGGCAAATTTATTGCCGTACGTAATCAGCTGGACAGCGCAACCTGGCCTGCTGCGCGCACAGTTAGAAACATTTCGCCGGTTTGTATTTTTGTACATCTTGGACGTCGGATCTTTTGCAACAAACATTCGCGCTAGTGGTTGAATCACATGAAGTCTAAGCTCGTGGCACCGAGATTCATGTACGACGTAAAAATTACATTTTCGGTAGTGAAGCCGTTCAATGTCACTCATTTGCGGCATGTCCCGTAAAACCGCTCGTATTCATGAACACCGATCATATCAGCTCATGAATTATTTATAAATCTAGGCCAGCCGATTATTTTAACAGTCTGCCGATTCCCGCCAGCTTAGCAACGGCAGACAGCCGCAGACTTTCGGCAGAATCCCGGCTCAGTCTGTTGTGGGAGGCCTCCTTAGAACACTGATAATACAGCATTTTGCTTATAACAGATTTTCAAAGCGCGCGGCGGCACGCGGCGTTAAATAAACTTCTCGTAACAATGACGAATCGTACTCGACGATTCACGATAACGTCCGGACGTGCATTCGGGTAACTTCGGTAACCTTCGGAAAAAGGATGAATTTCTCCTGTTTCAGTATGGCGGACTAACATTTACACTGGCAACTGCCGGACCTAAAGATCAGTCGGAAATCTTTTGGTCCGGGAACCAGACTAGATTAGCACTTCCCAGCCATCGATATATACACTGGATGAAGCAACGACGTCTAAAATTGAAGCCACCGTCCGCCATTGTACCCCACCTAATACAATGCCTTGCATATTTAATATTTTAAGGTTAATATATAGAATTTGTATTGGTCAAATATGGAATAACCCCTTTCAAATTGTTGTACACTCATTCTTTATAGCGCGCAGCGCACTTTGAAAATTAACGGTTATGTGCTCCTAAAAATAAATGCATGACGTAATGCTTAAAGTGCTATTTTAAACACGACAGTAGCCTGTCCTCATATTCAGTCGTCGTATGTAGAATATGTGGACCGGGAACCAGTCTACCAGTATAAGGGCTGGGATAAACTGGTTCCCGTCCACATATTCCACACAGGAGAATATAAGGACAGGTAAAGGGCGCTTCATCTTGATCTGTAATTAGTCGTCTTTGCGCGTGCGCATTGTGTTTTTTATATTTAAAAATTGGCCAAGCCCTTTGCTTTAGGCAATGTACTTTATTTACATAATTGGATATGTTCGACACGCACGGCCAAGTTACAAATGTCAATGCACAATCTGCGCACTTACTAGAAAAAAATAAATAATAATAACCACGTGACGGGCAGAATTCTGCCCGTCATGGCTGCCCTTTACCGATCCCTATATTTTCACAATAAGCAAACCAATCTATAGGGATCGGGAACCAATCTAGGTTAATGGTGTGCGGCGTAATTTTTTTTCCCAGGATGGTAAAGGCCAATCTTTGCATGTTTGCTTCCGATTGGCTGGATTTTTGACGTATTGATAAATTGTTCATGTTGGATGTACATTGCGTGCGTATCGTGTACTCAGTGAATAGCAAAACTCCCTTGCAATTGCAAGGTCGTCCTTGGCTGTGACTAGAAGTTGTACGATCACATGACTCGTGTGTATAATTCCATGGTATTATTAAAATTCCAAGACCCAACCACTAAACAAAATGGCCTAGTCTGAAGGCAATTCTACCATGTGGTTTGCAGTACTGATTTCGAAGTTAGTATTCCCCTATGTTTTTTAGTTGGCCCATGTGTTTTCTTCCTCCATGGTTGGTTGGCCCAAGGCCTACAGTAGGCTAATCACCAAAATATTATATACAGCGGGTGAAAATATAATCGTTTTTCTGTAGGCCTCCATCAACTTCAAATTAGGATCATTATTAATTCAACAATGTGAACAGTTTGGTAAAAAATTAAGTTATGAGTTCACACACCCTGGTTGCGCAAAACTAGTTTGCAGTACTGGGGAAAAAAATACGGTAGAATCCATGCAGTGTAAGATTTGTACAGCATGTTCGTGCATGAGCTGTTCAAACTCAAAGGCTTTGGTGAGGTCAATACAGCAATAAATATCATTGGTAACGTACGTGATGACATGCGGAATGGAGGTCAAAGTTTGGTTTAGCACTGAAGTGCCTTTCCATGATCCATCACACACAATTGTGAACGCATATACAATTTATGGTGAAAAATAGACCATACAAGGACTAAACATCTGAAACAAATAACTTACAACTTTTACGTCACAAAGTCAATGATCATGAATTGATTGAAAACATATATGCTCGAGTTAGCCAGAATTTTCAAATATTAAGTATTTTCTTGGAAGATTTTGGTTTTCTTGGGCAAATATCTATGTTTATCATTTAAATCATTTCAGGTTGACATTTATTTCTTGCCGGGTTGAATAAAGCGCTGCATAAATTTATAAATGTGTCGTTGTTCTTGTTAAGGTTTCAATTTCTTCCCATCATATAGAGCAAGGAAACCTTGCTCTAATCCCATATGTTGGAACTTAGAACAATTTCTTAAATTCAAACAAAATATTGTAATGACATCAATCAAGTCATTTTTATTACCAAACTGTTCAATTCGACAACATATACATGTACATGTACATGTACAAAGAGAGTAATTATTTGGCAGTATAACATGGGCCTGGATTTCTTGTATTTGTGGTCACACACTGCACAACCAACCACACTGACAGTGTGCAGTACATGTGCACTCTGCAGGTATATGACATGTAATAAACAAGAACATGAATATGCATAATGATATTGTTACGCCCCAACTATCGTATCCGTCCCAACTATAGTTGGGACCGTCCCGACTATAGTTGGGACAAACGCCCTTCCCCAACTATAGATGGGATCGTGCGTCATTTAGACGCATTTTTACGTATCGCATGGGCTTTTCTGAATTCTAGCTTTGCATCTACGTAGCCTGCAGAGAGGAGAAATTACCTTGCGTTCACCCGTGAAGTGAATTTCATGTTTTACACGGAAAATTGGGAAGGAAATTGTGCGTAATCTTTCATGGTTATGAAGCAAATTATTGTTTGAGGTTTCTCAAACTCGACCGTTTGCCAACTCGACTCAAACCAACTCGACCGTTGTATGCTATTCGATCGTTGACCAAGTCGAGTCAATTCGACCGTTGTGCGTAATCTTTCGTGGGGAAGAGTATCAGACATTTTTTGGATATACATTGGAATAGCCTATGTGCAGATTTGATGAAAAAAAAACATTTTGAGAGGAAAAAAATTAAGATTTTGTGAGGAAACAAACACGCGTACCCGGGATCGACACTCCGACTCCCCACTATAGTTGGGACAGTCCAGTCTTCCTTGTCATCTATCCCAACTATAGTTGACAATGGCCTTGTGTGAAAAGAGTCGTGTTCCTAGTGTTATCCAACCACACTCGCAGTTAGGACGCAAGAGTGAAATGATCGGACACTCCCCACTATAGTTGGGACAGTCCATTCTTCCTTGTCATCTGTCCCAACTATAGTTGACAATGGCCTTGTGTGAAAAGAGTCGTGTTCCTAGTGTTATCCAACCACACTCGCAGTTAGGACGCAAGAGTGAAATGATCGGACACTCCCCACTATAGTTGGGACAGTCCAGTCTTCCTTGTCATCTGTCCCAACTATAGTTGACAATGGCCTTGTGTGAAAAAAGTCGTGTTCCTAGTGTTATCCAACCACACTCGCAGTTGGGACGCAAGAGTGAAATGATCGGACACTCCCCACTATAGTTGGGACAGTCCATTCTTCCTTGTCATCTGTCCCAACTATAGTTGACAATAGCCTTGTGTGAAAAGAGTCGTGTTCCTAGTGTTATCCAACCACACTCGCAGTTAGGACGCAAGAGTGAAATGATCGGACACTCCCCACTATAGTTGGGACAGTCCAGTCTTCCTTGTCATCTGTCCCAACTATAGTTGACAATGGCCTTGTGTGAAAAAAGTCGTGTTCCTAGTGTTATCCAACCACACTCGCAGTTGGGACGCAAGAGTGAAATGATCGGACACTCCCCACTATAGTTGGGACAGTCCAGTCTTCCTTGTCATCTGTCCCAACTATAGTTGACAATGGCCTTGTGTGAAAAAAGTCGTGTTCCTAGTGTTATCCAACCACACTCGCAGTTGGGACGCAAGAGTGAAATGATCGGACACTCCCCACTATAGTTGGGACAGTCCATTCGTCCTTGTCATCTGTCCCAACTATAGTTGACAATAGCCTTGTGTGGAAAGAGTCGTGTTCCTAGTGTTATCCAACCCCACCCGCAGTTGGGACACATGGGGAAATGATCAGACACTCCCCAACTATAGTTGGGACAGTCCAGTCTTCATTGTCGTCGGTCCCAACTATCGTTGACAATGGCCTTGTGTGAAAAGAGTCATGTTTCTAGTGTTATCCAACCCCACCCGCAGTTGGGACCCATGGGGAAATGATCAGACACTCCCCAACTATAGTTGGGACAGTCCAGTCTTCATTGTCGTCTGTCCCAACTATCGTTGACAATGGCCTTGTGTGAAAAGAGTCACGTTTCTAGTGTTATCCAACCCCACCCGCAGTTGGGACCCATGGGGAAATGATCAGACACTCCCGAAAAAGTTGAAAACAGCCTTTAGTGTTTTCATAAGAACCCAATGAGTTTGAGAATAAAAATTGCAATGTTGCAAAAAGGAAAACAAAGTATGCAGTTTCTCCCAGACACATTTAGTTTAATTGCTTGCTTTCAGATGCTTTAACTTTATTTTGTTCAAAGTATACTTTAATAGGTGGTTCACAATAGACGGCAGATGACCAGTGGGTCTTTTGAGAAAAATGGCAGCCAAACTAACATTTTAATGCTTTTTAAAAGGGCTTTTTCGATCACCAAATCCTGTAAAGAAGTTGTGTCGTTTGTACAAAATGGCAAGGACTCTGGAGTTAGCTGGCAAAAAATAAAAGGACACGTTCATGTATGTATGTTTGTACACTACATATGTATAATAAAGGAACATGTTTCTAAACTACATTAACAAGTACATGCATGTATATTTAAAACACATACATAATGTTCTATAATAAACAGTGGAATACCAGTACATATGTATTTTCTTCATCAGTTAATAATTTAAATTTTGAAGAAAATGGTTTGGTTTGGAAACTGGTATCATGGCAGTGAGGTATCACTTTGTAAATGGACAGATATCTGCACCTCAATCCACATTTTATAACCCGAGATTAAGACCCTGTTCTCACTACAAAAATCGCTTCAATCGACAAAGATTAGTTAATCATCGTTAGTTAACGGAAGCGTGCATTCACATCTCACTTAACGAAGATCGAATGAAACGCAGTACCGTTCACATTAGGCGACCACTAACAAAGATCGAATAAAGCTGATTTTCTTGAATATTTTCAAGACTATGATACCAAGACATGTGTAATTTTTTTGAAATATTCTACGTTATTTAGAAACTGCACAGAAATTTCTTTAAAATTTTGTTAACTTGAACAAAATGCATCAAAATGTCACACTGGCTCCTGTTTTTATGGAAAGACCCATTTTACACAAAAAGGTATTTATGAATTAGAATAAAGGTGCATTTTTTAAAGTCATAATTAACAGTGCATTTAAGATTGGCTAGGGATGCTGATAATGGCCCTCCCCTGTGGCTTGGGGCCATTATCAGCTTCGGGGCCATTATCGGCGATTGCAGTGACACCGTGTAACACGTACGTCACCATTTTGTCCGGAAGACTGATGTTTTCGTGGACAACTCCTTCGTGTACTACTTTTGCAGTACAGGGGTTACCAAAAGGGAGCCATTAATCATTTTTGTGGGCTAAAAACAAGCAAATTACATGTTTTCTTCAATGAAATTTGGCACAAACACAAACAACAATCACCCCAAACTGTCAGCGGTTTCACAAGTCTGTGTCGCAACACAAACAACCCGTTTTTGGACCAGCAATCTCACTACCAAACAAACATTTTGCTGCGCCCCAATATAAATTTTAAAAAATGCATATCGTCAGAAAGTGTGCTTTATTTTTAGTATCTATTAGTATTACAAATGTTTAAAAAATCTTTGAATTGAACAATGTTGTGATGTTTTAGAGCTTATTTTTCATGATGCGCAATAAAATTCAGAAACGGCAAGAATGCGTTCTAAAACTGAACACTAATATAGTGTACCCAGTGCGCTAGCGATGATGTCACATATTTCCAAGTCCCTATCCATGGTCATCTTCTGCCACGTCTTGCTCCTTCAAGTGCTCTATCAGCTCTGGAAAGACGGACCCCTTCACCCTCTCCAATACTTCAATTTGCAACTGTCTCGTCAAGGCCCGAGATACTGACATCGGCCCATTCAGGGCAAATTCTCTCCTATTAAAGAAAGCAATGATTACTGTGAAAAATGCTGTTTTTATTGTTTTAATGCTGTGTCTCATTTTAAAGTGAATAACTTTTATGTTCCTAGAAAATTATCAATTCAAAAACTTATTTTCCGAGTTGCCAAAAGCACAAAGTGTTTTTTGGGTAGAGTGGCTTTGGGCAAAGTGGCTTTTGGGCGCGATGTGGTTAAGGGCGAAATGGTCCAGGGCGAAGCAGTTTCAACAGGGGCCGATTTCAACAGGGCCTCGGTACGCAGGAGTTGGGGAGTGCGTTAAAAGGGCACTGTTGCAAGAGGATGACTTCCCACTTGCACTTTTGTCGCAAATGTTGCTTTTCTGTAGAAAAATCACATTTTCTCCTTCACAAATTGCATTTACTTAGTGCACAAGATAACCATTTGTGCGTGCGCGCAGCGCCCTCTGTTGTCGCGCTTGCCCACGGAACGCTCGCGCCGCAATTTTGTGCATTATGCAGTAATTTTATCATTTCTCAGAAATGCAACATTTCCGACAGAAGTGCAAGTGGGAAGTAGGCCCTATATCTTAAAATTGGATGATCTGTTGATTCCAGGAGGTAATCTCATCATTCAAATCTTTGTTCAATGTATACGGAAAAAATACTCTTTTCCCTATTTTATTGACTGAGTGCCGGCTAAATAGCCGGTGGGGCGAAGCCGTTTAATAGCCAGTTAGCGCCCGACACCGGGATCTGTTCAGTGTTGATTCCAAAAGGTAATTTCCCTCAAACCTTTGTGGTAATTTCCCTCAAATCTTTGTTCAATGTATACGGACAAAATACCGGTTTGAGATAATAAAATTACTCACTCGTGAAACGAAATGCCATTCCCTCGAATTCTACGGTTTGTGCACCCGTAGCACGCACGCGATCTCGGCATCTAGCTTGCCGCCCCGAGTCTGCTCTAGCCGGCCTGCGTACGCGGAGTGAACTGCGCCCTCTATGACTGCCCGGTTCCCTGACCTGGCGACTCTTTAAAAAATAAATCGGATTTTGTTTTCTGTGAACCAGACTAACTCCCTGAGCATGCCCGCACGCAACGCGCGCTGTGGCAGTGATACGACGCGCCTAGCTGTCCCAACAATAGTTGGGAAGTCCCAACTACAACGCTACAGTTGGGACCATCCCAACTATAGTTGGGACCGGCCCAACTATAGTTAGGACAGGTGCGATAGTTGGGGCGTAACAATTTGACCAACCAAAGCGAGGTATGCAAATATTGGCCTTTACCATCCTGGGAAAAAAAATTACGCTTCCGGGCATGGCTTATTGAGGGCGGTATTTACATGAAATAATAGACTTGCGTAAGTATTACCACAGTTCCTGTATTTGTAGCGCGCGCGCGTAAATGGCTTGTATCTTAATTTGGTTTGATAGCTATCAAATCGCGACTTAATTTTGAGAGCCGAACTAAATAATAAAAATATCAATTTAAATAATAATAACAATAATAAATAAATAGTATAAGTAGAAGAAATAGACATATAGAAAATGCGAATGGAAGGTTAATGAACAATAATTTAAAAATTATTTTTCTCTTTTGAGGTATAAAAAGTGAACAGCTAGGCATGACAGTACAGCATTGTGCATATTATGATTATTACATGTACAGTATAACACTGATAAGGTCATTGAGACTTTTGTAAATTATCTATCAAAGACAGGACTTAAAAGTTCCTTGCTGTATTAAAGCATTACTCTGTATTAACAGTGCTCTTATTATAAGTGTTTAACTGTACCACATTTTGCTTATAAAGAGGTTTTCCTGTTAATACAAAGTTTCTCTTTACTACAAGGTCTTGTATTAAACAAGGTTGAATATAAAGACATTTGACGGAGGTTTTTTCTTGAACTGTTAATTGAAATAAAATGGCATGGTGGGGTAGGAGTGACCAAAGTGTAGCAAAGAACTGAAAGAAAACTCAATCACCTCAATTTCTTTCAAATCATTTATTCTGCATTCGTAAGTACATGTACCTGAGACAGTTTACCCATTCCTACTGATTATGAAAGAAACTAAACCGTTTACATTTATGTCAGGTTGCTGCATTTCAACTCACTGAAGAAAAAAACCAAATCTGGCGCATTGCGGTAACAGGGCTGAAGACTTTTAAAACAAAACTAATTAAATACACTGCATCTTAAAAACAGTTTTTAAAATAAACATACATAATACCCGGTATATAGTGTGGTTATATTACTATATACCGGTAAGTACTACTACTAGGTTGCAGTGTAAAGCACAATACAAACTAATTCACAGCTGCTCACTCATGGTAGTCATTAATTTAAACATTTTCTGTTGGGGGGGCGGGGGGGGGGGGGGGGGGGGGTGGGTTGAATTTAACAGAGTAGTACCCAAAACAATTTTGGATTGAGAGTAAACATGGTTTGTTTTGTATTGAACAATGCATTTAAAACCAAAGAGGCTTGAACGCATAATCGTTTGAGACAATTACACACATTAACATACAGTCCCCTTGGGTTTTAAACAGACTACTGAACTGGCCAGCCACACGTTTTATTTCCAGTCATTATATCAGAGTGTGATTATAAAAAGTGAAAAAGGGGAAAAGAATGTCTGTAAATAGCCAACCAAACTTGGGATAATTAAAAAAATTGTAAGGGCTTTATCGGGATTTGAACCCGAGACCCCGACTCACTACACAGACGCTCTACCAGTTGAGCTATAAGACACTGATAGCTAAGCTGGTAGAGCATCTGCCCAGTGAGTTGCAGGTCTCCGGTTCAAATCCCGACAAGGCCCATACAATCTTTCTCCCATCCCAAGTTTGGTTGTTTCATTTCAACGGTGATCAGGCACCATACTTTGTAAATAGCCAAGTTAGCAAAAGTATGGACATTAACAAGTAATCAATGTAAAGAAAAATCATAAACCATAACATTACGCATGTTTACATCACATTGTACTACTGTGCAATGTAAAATATTCCTTAATTTGACATAATTAAGACAAATCAAAGAGTGATTAAAGTATAGAAAATTAAAGTTTCGACTAAACTTTACACTAGTAGTACGTATACAAAACAAACAAAATGTTTATACAGTAAGTACCCAAATACAAAAAGTGTGAATTTTTATAGAAAGTATTAGCATTTTCTATAGAACACAAGTGTTGGTGCAGGAAACTAAAATATTTTAAGCTTTTGCAGATATCGTGCGTTTTTGATACTTTGCATACACCTATGCACATAATGCATTGCACGCGTTAGTGGGGTATCAAATGCAATAACGGACGGATGCATTTGTCAAAGTTACAAATGAATTGAAGTTTTTAACACAAAATGAATCCTACCAAACAAATGTAGGCTTCAAAGATAATAATATTGGATGTCGCACTTCTTATAAAAGCGCCCAATTCACCTATTTTTATGACAAGTACATGTCTTTGCATATTGCACGGAGTTCGCTAATAAACTCCAAAATTTGGTGTGGTGAAATCTGTAATAATTATAATTTCTACCAAATTGCACACTGGTATATTGAAAAAAATCCCTTTGATACTGGACAATAGACCGTACCAAATAGCCGCCATCTTGTGGGGCAGTTTCTTTGTAACTATAGGAAATGCATGGTTGCACATTTTGTGCTTGAATTGTTTAACGATTCCAGTAACAAAAGGTGCCCCACAAGATACGGTCTATAATTAGTCAAACAAGTATTTTGCATATACCGACAAATCGGTGTGGTGAAACCTGTTCATATAGATAGTTTGGTTTAGTCATATTCAAACTTGTTGCCAGGAGCAAAATTGTGTTGAATTTACAAGTACAATACAGAGTATAACATTAAACTACACAACAAACTTGGATTATAAAGAGAAAATTACCACATTGACAAAAAGGCTAATACGGCCCATTTTCATTAATAAGGTCGGTGAAGTAGGGTTAGGAGGTCTTGTAAGTTACAGAGGAAAGTTTACTGGTACATTAAAAAAAAATTAATACTTGACATAAGTACCCAATAAAAAAAATATATATATTAAAGTGAGGCAAGTAACAGCGTCTTGCAGAGAGCATACTGACAAATTCCAAGTTTCGGTGTGGCGAAACCTTGAATAGTTCCTGTTTCTTTCAAATTGCACACTGGTACATTAAACAAATCTTTAATACAGACATAAGTACCCAATAAAAATATATTAAAGTGAGGCAAAACAGCGTCTTGCATAGAGTATACTGACAAATTCCAAGTTTCGGTGTGGCGAAACCTTGAATAGTTCCCGTTTCTATCAAATTGTACATTTTTAAAAATCTGTAATACTGGACATGAGAGTACCCAATATATTAAAGTAAGGCAAAACAGCGTCTTGCAGAGAGTATACTGACAAATTCCAAGTTTCGGTGTGGCGAAACCTGGAATAGTTCCCGTTTCTATCAAATTGCACACTGGTACATTGAAGGAAATTTTCTTTAATACTGGAAAATAAGTAACCAAGCCCAAAAAATATTAAAGTGAGGCAAAACAGCGTCTTGCAGAGAGTATACTGACAAATTCCAAGTTTCGGTGTGGCGAAACCTTGAATAGTTCCTGTTTCTATCAAATTGCACACTGGTACATTAAAAAAATCTGTAATACTGGACATGAGTACCCAATAAAAAAATATATATATTAAAGTAAGGCAAAACAGCATCTTGCATGACAATCTAACGCAGTGACATGTTGATCGATCATTATCGTCCAGCAGTGATTTACACAGGGTATGCAGTAGTCTGGTTCCCAGACCAAAATATCCCGACTAATCTAAATGCATTATCGCGTCCCACTTGCACTTCTGTCGGAAATGTTGAATTTCTGAGATATAAAGTAAATGGTAAAATTACTGCAGAAAGTAATGGATAAAATCAGTGCGATGCATGTGCTGATTTGCGCATACATGTAGGCGTAGGAATGCTAGACAACTCGAACCCGGGATAACTCGAACCCGGGACAACTCGAACCCTGGACAACTCGAACCCCTTTTGTTGTTATCATTTTGGTAACATTTTAAACGTCCTGCGAAACGTCCCCAAAAAACCCAGCAAACATCGCAGCAAAAGTCAGTAAAGTCGCAACAGAAATCACCGCGAAAGTTTCAACAAAGCCCTAGCAAAAATCCCGGCAAATTTCCCGACAAAATTGCGCAAAAGTGCCAGAAAATATTGTGGCAAAAATTGCGGCTGAAATCGGGTGAATGTTTGTAAAACTAGTGCCGGCAAAAAAGTGGCACCAAAACTCGCGCCAAATAGTCCGAAAGTCTTGGCAAACGTCACGGCAAATTCCCGATAAAGGTCCTGCAAACTTCATGGTAAAAGTGTCGTTCCAAGTAGGGGCAAAAGTGCCGGGGAAAAAGTCGCACGTACATAGAAAGGGTTCGAGCTGTCCCGGGTTCGAGCTGTCCCGGGTTCGAGCTGTCCCGGGTTCGAGCTGTCCCGGGTTCGAGCTGTCCCGGGTTCGAGCTGTCCCGGGTCCGAGCTGTCCCGGGTCCGAGCTGTCCCGGGTTCGAGCTGTCCCGGGTTCGAGCTGTCCCGTTTCCAGGCCTACATGTATTAAAATGATTCATCTTGTGCACAAACTGAATGCAATTTCTGAAGGAGAAAATGTGATTTTTCTTTATAAAAGCAACATTTGCGACAAAAGTGCACGTGGAAAGTATCTTAGAATTGGATTATCTGTTGATTCCAGGTGGTATTTTCCTTAAAATCTTTGTTCAATATAGGCCTATATGAAAAAAAATACCCCCAGTATAATTCAAATAGCCTACTTACGCAAGACTGCACTGCATATTAAACAAAGCCCGCTCAACAAAAACAGCATTGTTGACTTCAATCGCGAGCTGGCGTTTTAGGTTTTACCACTTCCGTAAACATCATATTTGTATGCGACACCTCAGGTTGACTTTTGCTGCTTCTTTTACTAGTTTTAATCCTCCGACGGTGAAGAATCTCACATTTACAGGATCGTGGTGGGATGTTGCTGGAAGAGTAGATGCCGATGAAGCCGATGAAGATGAAGCCGATGAAGATGAGGTAGTCATGGTGAATAGGCCTATTCTCTGAACATGCTAAACGACCTGGACTCGAAGTACATGAAGTACGCAGCGAATTAACAAGCAATGTGCATAAGTACGGATCTGCAGACATGCACTTTGCTAGAACACTTGGGTCGATGTAATTTCCCCAAAATTGAAGACCGTATTTGATTTTGTGTACCTCCTCACAACCGAAATTGAAAATCAGGACTGCTATAGTCAGATAGTGCTAGCGGAGTCAGGTCAACTCGACCGTTTACCAACTCGACTTGTACCAACTCGACTTGTACCAACTCGACCGCGTACCAACTCGACCACGTACTGAACCAACTCGACAGTCACCGCCGACAGCAACCCGGGCGCCGGCAAAGACATGCCGACAAACCCACGGCCGGCCGCGTGTCATGTTGTGCAAGCGAGCCGACATTCACCGGCCGAATCCAGCGACGCGACACGGCTACTCCTGTTTTGCATTTGTATGGTCGAGTTGGTTTGCGGTCGAGTTGGTTGACGATCATATAGTTTTTTTTTCGGTCGAGTTGGTCCGAGTCGAGTTTGTATTCGGTCGACTTGACCGACATCCGTGCTAGCTTTTTACTCGACGACAGATTACACGATAAATGAAATTTATCAAACTCTAACACTTGCTTTAGCAGTTCTAATGTTCTGTACTGACTCTTTTTCGCGGGTCAATTTCGTAAAATCAATTTTAATCTTCTTCGGACGGGAAGACATGCCGCCAGCATTGTTGTTGTTGTTAATTTTATAGCATCTTCGGCAACTTAGGCCCTTTATGCCATCAACTATACGATTTTAGCTTCAACTATACGTTTATTATCAGCTTGAGATGACGAAGAAGGAGTTGCAGTTTTAGAAGTGGGAGGAAAACCCCTAGAGAAATCCCTGGGGAAAAACCCACACGGTCAAGTTGTAGGGACTGCAAGCCGCCAGCATTGTATTAGACCTTAGAGGATAATCAACAATTAGACAAGCGGGAAAGAAACAAAGAAACAGTTGCAGCAACGACGATATTATGGCGAACATTATATACGCGGCACGCGGCACCCTGAACCATTCAATTAAATTAGTATTGAAGATGTACCATGCACCAGACTAAATCCTGGTCCCTTACACTGAGTAGTTCAATTAATATACATGTGGCAGGACACCAGCGATGTGTAGCGGTTGTAGCATTGTAGGAACGCTACAAACTATCATAGGCATTATTGCTGGTCTCAAATGCGGCACAGCGACATTCACCGGCCGAATCCAGCTACGCGACACGGCTTCTCCTGTTTTGCATTTGTATGGTCAAGTTGTTTGCGGTCGAGTTGGTTGACGATCATAAAGTTTTTTTCCGGTCGAGTTGGTCCGAGTCGAGTTTGTATTCGGTCGACTTGACTCACATCCGTGCTAGCTTTTCACTCGACGACAGATCACACGATAAATGAAATTTATCAAACTCTTAACACTTCTTGTTCTTGTTCTTGTTCAACTTCGTAAAATCAATTTTAATCTTCTTCGGACGGGAAGATATGCCGCCAGCATTGTTGTTGTTGTTAATTTTATGGCATCTTCGGCAACTTAGGCCCTTTATGCAGTCATAGTCTGTTCCTTGCTCTATGATCATGATGATGCAGTCAACTATACGATTTTAGCTTCAACTATACGTTTACATGGTTTATTATCAGCTTGAGATGACGAAGAAGGAGTTGCAGTTTTAGAAGTGTTAGGAAAACCACGAGAGAAATCTCTGGGGAAAAACCCACGGGGTCAGGTAAGGACAAGCCGCCAGCATTACATTGTATCAGATCCGAGAGGATAATCCAAATTTAGACAAGCGGGATTCCCGGAAAGAAACAGTTGCAGCAACGACGAAATGGCGAACACGCGGCACAGGGCGTGGTACCCTCAACCATTCAATTAAATTAGTATTGAAGATGTACCATGCACCAGACTAAATCCTGGTCCCTTACACTGAGTAGTTCAATTAATATACATGTGGCAGGACACCAGCGGTTGTAGCGGTTGTAGCGTTGTAGGAACGCTACAAACTATCATAGGCATTATTGCTGGTCTCAAATGCGGCACCAAATGCAGCGCCTACTCGAGGAAGCACATCGAACGCAAGGTTTTGGTGTCTTTAGCGCCTTAATAGGCTGGCCTATGCTGTTTTTTTCTTCGGATATTATTTATCGCCGTAAACGCGAAGCGAAGAGAAGAAAATCTGAGAGATTCTCTCGTATTGGAAAATACGGTATGTACATGAACAAGAAGAAAAACCAACCGCGAATGACAAAAGCAACTCACACTTCGCGCTTGTTTCTACGGCTGGAAATACAACTAACTCACAAGACCACGTGACTTTTCGGAATCAGAATCTGGTTCCGAATTTTTTAAAAATGCTTAAAAACAGCCAAATTTAATTGTGTCTTATCAGATCAGGATATATCTAATTTACTCTGGAAAGTGCTTCAGAATAATGTATGGGTCTATTTCGAGCCCAAAATAGCCCAACGAAGCTGCTGGTGTGTCCTTTTAATAACTGACCCATAGGCATTCCTTTTTGAAGTTGTGGAATTACATTATTCAACAAGATTGCAAATTTTATACATGTATACCTAGGATGTTGTAAAGTGCTTTTTCAGACACAAACACATTTTTCAAATTCCAGTGGGTAATTTCAGGAAAATCCGCTTATTACTGTTTTGCGGAGCTCGTCTCCAAAAAACTCACTTTGGCTCAGGAGGGAGGGAGAATTGTGTTGGTAATTGCCAAATTGCAAGCGGGTTGAACTTCCCGCGCTTTTGGGCGGGACCTTCTCTTGACACGGGTGCTCTGTGGACCAATCACGATATTAGGAAAATGCGCCCTCCGGGCCGGGCGCGGGAAATCGCCATATTTTCTCGGATTGCAGTCGAGTGATGATGTGAAGAAAAATCGGTCAGATTTTGATCCGAATTATCTCCGTTCTTTTTTGAGCTTTATCACACCATGCCGCGGGGGCGAAAACGGAAGGCTCAAGAGCTATCGTCGGCAGCAGAAAATCGTGAAATTCCCGGGAATTTGTGTAGCGAAACCCGCTCACAAGCTCGAGCAATTCAGGATTTACTTCGCGGTAGCGGTAGCGGTAGAGGTACAACGCGTACGACCAGCAACAGGGCCGGCAATTCGGCTCCCTCCGGTCAGGAGGCAGGGCGCCCTCACTCGGTAGCAGAAGGCAACATACAACATGGCGTCGCGGCAACTACAAGCCAACAGGCATTTACATCGGCCGGGACTTTTGCCGAGAATGTTAGCCGTTCGATCGAAGGTCCAGGACAGACTTTCAATACGGGGACTGTTTTTCCAAACTCGTGCAACACATCGGTTTTGGATTCTGGAATGCAACCTACCCATCTTGGTGGCCCTTTGTTGTCAGAAGTAGGAGGACATGTCGGGGGAATTGCACCACATCACAATGTGTTAACATCGATCCAGCCGTCCATGGGGCCTAGTCCTGGAGTGAATATCAGTCATCAGAACTTGATCCCAGCTACCAGCACTGTGTTGCCCGCTGGTTCCAGACTACCATGGCAGGACAACTCGACTCAACCAGTGCCCAGATTTCCCAGTTATCATTCAGGCACTCCTAGTGCTAGCACTACCATGACTACTAGTACCACAGCAGCTAGTTACGTGCCGCTCCCAGGTCCAGGACAACCGTGGCAAGGCACCAGTTCTCAACTAGGCACACCAACTCGTGAGTCAGTTCTTTATACATGGCCAACTGTGCCAAACCCAACTGGGTCATTTGCTTGTTCCTTACCCCCTCCCATTTGTACAACAAGCATGACAAGTGGTTCAAATAATTTGATTTCCCCTTCGGGGGCGGAGGGGTTTTTAGTTTCAGTTTGCGAGCCCTTAGGGAGCACTACTCCTTTGCAAATTCGTGAGAAAATTTTGAAAGGCGAATTCATTGAACTGAACACCTTGCTTGAACTCCAAACGAAATTGACCTCAACACCAGTAAACATGTCGGTTTCATTAGACAGCTCTGGACAGTTTATGTTCAAAGAGTCCAAGCCGAAAGCAAACATTTCGTCAATCCTGAGTTGGACCGACGCATTTCTGGTGTTCACGTCAATCTTTGTGGAGGCTTACCCCCCAAGGGCTCGCGAACTTCTGAAGTATATGCATTTGATTAGGATGGCCGCAGCACGTTTCCCGGGAAAAGGATGGGTGGAATATGACCGCCAATTTAGAATGCGCCAACAAGCTCATCCCAATCGGTCATGGGCAGTTATTGATGGTGAGTTATGGGCACTTTTGGTGACTGCCCCGGGGCCGTCATTTCGAACCCCCTGGGGCCAACAGTGGGGCCAACAAACTTCACAGCCCGGTGTTGGTAGGCGGACTCAACCTGCCTTTCGCGGAAACCAAAGCCAGGGATTTCGCCGCGGCGGCGTCTGCTTTGCCTTTAACCGGGGAATATGTGCAAATCCCCAGTGCCGATTTGCTCACAAGTGCGCGTCCTGTGGTTCAACAGCCCATGGACATTCCAGTTGTAAAACTCCAGTCTCTAAGAAGACAAACGCCAGTGCTTTGTAGCCCGGAGAATTCCACAACTTCTGTGAGCCGTCCTTGCTCACTTGGTTCTAGGTGCTTATGTTGTCTTGCCTCGACCCCTATCAATTTACCAGCTCTCTTGCCATTTTTGGAAACTTACCCGAACAAGAAAGCAGCCGACCTTTTGCGCAAAGGGTTTTCGGAAGGTTTTAAACTAGGATTCGAGGGCCCTCGCGTGGGTGCAGATGCTCCCAACCCCCCATCGATTACTAAGAACATGACTGTTGCGCTTGAGAAAGTGAACAAAGAAGTCGCGTTAGGGCGCATGGCAGGCCCTTTTTCTGAAAAGCCTCTTTCGAATCTTAAGATTTCTCCTATTGGACTGGTGCCTAAGTCCGAGCCTGGCAGTTTTAGACTAATTCATAACTTGTCCTACCCTGAATCGTCTTCTGTGAATGATGGTATCGACAAACAATGTTGCTCGGTCCAGTACACAAGTTTTGATGATGCAATTGATTTAGTCGTGGGGGCTGGTAAAGGAGCCCTTCTGGCTAAGGCCGATGTGAAATCTGCCTTTCGCCTTTTACCGGTCCACCCAACTGATTACTGTCTTTTGGGCATTCAGTTGAGAGATTCAATTTTTGTGGACAAGGCATTACCCATGGGGGCCTCCTGTGCCCCAAAATTGTTTGAGACTTTCTCCACTTTCCTTGAGTGGGTGGTCAAACGCAAGGCTGGGTCCTCAAGGGTGTGCCATTATGCAGATGATTTTCTGTTTGTTGGGGAGGCCACTGGCAGTGGCTTAACCTCCTCATTGGGCTTGTTAAGGGTTTTTCGCTCGACCTGTCAGGAATTAGGTGTGCCTTTGGCGGAAGAAAAAACTGTTGGCCCATCCTCCCACTTGACCTATCTTGGGCTTGACATTGATACGATTGCGCAATCTGTCTCGGTCCCTGAACACAAGCTTAAGGGCATTCAGGATAAGATTGAGGCTACCATTCAAAATTCACAAGTCTCGTTAAGATCTCTTCAGTCCCGTATTGGCTCGTTGACCTTTGTTTGCCGTGCTATTTCCCCCGGGCGGGCATTTCTTCGAAGGCTGATTGATTTGCTTAAAGGAGTGAAAAAGCCATGGCATTTGATTAAATTAACAATGGGAGCAAAGGCAGACCTTCGCATGTGGCTTGTGTTCTTGCAAAGATTTAATGGGACATCCATTTTTCCTTCTCGGCTGTGGGTTCATAACTGTGATTTGCAATTTTTCACAGATGCGAGTGGGGGAACTGGATTTGGTGGGTTTTTCGATGGCAGATGGTTCAGTGGCACTTGGCCTAAGTCATTTCACAAGGAATCTTTTTCAATTGCTTGGATGGAGTTTTTTCCTGTGGTGGTTGCCATCACACTTTGGGGGCAACTGTTTCGAGGGAAACGGATTCTGATTCGGTCAGACAATGCAGCCGTTGTGGCCATAATCAATAAACAGTCATCCAAATGTTGCAAAATTATGAAGTTGGTTAGATTCTTGTCCTTCGTTGTCTCTCAGACAATGTTTCCTTTAGGGCGAAGCACATTCCAGGTTGCAGTAACAGTATTGCAGATGCTCTGTCTCGTTCACAGATAGGTCGTTTCAGGAATTTGTCTCCGTCCGCGGCCAGGCAGGGTTGCGATGTACCCCTGTTTCTATGGGATCTTTAAACGCCGAAGCAGAACGGCTGTTGGAGGCATCTCTGGCCACTAGCACTTGGACAAGTTATAGAAGGGGAGTTGACCGGTTTCAAACATTCCGCCAGGAGACGGGGTTGCATTCGGTGTGGCCAGCCCCAGCCAATCATGTTGCAGCATTCATTGCGAGCCTGTCCGGGGAGGGCTATGCGCCCCAGACAATTGGTTCCTTTGTGTCTGCTGTGGCATTTTTTCACAAGCTTAATGGTTGGCTTGATCCCACCAACAATTTTTTCGTTCGGAAACTTTTGGAGGGCTCACGTAGACTGCGCGGTAGGGCCCCAGATCGCAGACGCCCTTTGACCTTAGACCTTTCGGGCAGGCTCTGCCAAGCAATGGATGCCACCACCCGTTCGGCATTCGAGGCAGCCTTGTTTCGCTCGTCTTTCGTGTTGGCCTTTTTCGGTTTCTTTCGTATTGGGGAAATTACTGCAAGCAGCAAAACGGGGAATTGTGACAGAATTTTGTCCGTTAATGATGTGTGGTTTGATGGACCCGAGCGCCATGTTTTGCATGTTAGGGTTCGTTACTCCAAAACTGATCAACGGGGGGACTCTGTCACCTTACAGTTTCGAAGTGTGAACAGCCCCTAGCTCTGTCAGTGCATGCATTGTCTAACTACTTGCACTTGCGCCCGTGCGCAGTGGGTCCACTCTTCATTCACATCAATGGAAGTCCCCTGACTGCGTTTCAATTTCGCCACATGTTAACAAAGGGTTTGCATGAATTGGGGGTTTCTGCCTCCTGTTTTTGCGGACATAGCTTCCGCATTGGGGCTGCCACTTGTGCTGCCCTTCATGGTGCGTCTTTGGCCCAAATCCAAAATTTGGGCCGCTGGCGATCTGTGGCTGCAAACCGGTACATTCGTGTCAATATGACCCCCTAAGTCTGTCGGTTACAAATGTGGCTTTTTTTTGGCTGGCTCCGTGTTTCTTTTTCTCCTTCCAGGGAAACAGTGTACATGGGTAATCGGGGACAGCATCGTTTTCCGTGCAGGCCAATCTCCCTTTGCTGCTGCAGGTGAACACATGAAGTGGTTTGGTGTCCGGGGAGCTTCGATCACAGCCCTGGTTTCTATGGTAAACCGCCACCTGCGTTGTGAGCCCGCTCCAGACATCATTGTCATTCACCTTGGAACGAATGACTTGTTTACATCTCCGGTTAAGGAGACTCGAGGTAGGATAGAGGAGGGCCTCCGAAGTATCCGGCGCTTGCTTCCAAACACGCGCGTGGTCCGGTCAGATATTCTGCTCAGAATGTTCTTTTTCGGCGAGACTCGCCCTAATGCTGGGAAAAGAAATGTCAAAGCCCTTAACAAGTTTGCGCACAGAGTTTGCAGTTCAATTTCCGTGGCGTGTGCAATTGTCCATTCCGACAACATTTGCTCTGACGAAATTGCCTTGTTTTGGCGTGATGGATTGCACTTGTCTCTGCTTGGGAACAAACGATTCTGTAAGAATATTTTTTTGGCCATCACTTTTTTCTCGGAAAACCCTGAAGCCCTCCTCTTCCGTCCTCAGCATGTTTCCTTGTAATTGGTTGCAGGGTCAGTTTCCATTTTTCGCACACTTTTATTTGTGTTTTGAATTGAGGGGGGGGGGGGGGGGAGTTAGGCAAGTCCCTGTAGTGGGAACTTGTGTGGTGAAATGTTGTTTATAAAATGACAAAAGTTGCTCCACTCTCCGGCCCTTGGGACCCTCTTCCCATGGGTCCTTCTGTGTATCTTGCAGAGGCGGAGGTGGGGCAGGCAAATAATTAATCATGTTTTCTTGCATCACAGTTTTGATATATATGTATACTCTTATTTTGTTATAAAAAGTGGACAGGTTCGTCCTGATGATGTGTTTTGCGTTAACAAACAAATTACATGTAGTCAAATCTGGTGCATTGTAAAGTGACAGGTTTTGCCCAAAGGTTTTTGTCAAAACCAGTGGTAATTTGGATAATTGGACATAATTAGTTTTATGCATTGGACAGGTCAGTCCTCATGTTTGAAGTTGGTCGTGATGCTACATGAAACTTGCTAATTTGCATATTGGTTTTCAGTATACCGTGGAAAAATGTATCTGTGATTTTACATACATGTAGCAGTGTTTCTGTTTCAACCTGAACCAGAATTTTGTAACTTAAGTAACTTTGGTTTCTTTAATGGTGGACAGGATAGTCCTAATGAGCACAGCATGTTCATTTGTTATAAACATGTTTGAGTTAATACATGTACATTTTTAGTTGCCATTGCATTGGACAGCAGAGTGACCTTTGTATGTGCTCAGTATTTTTTAAAGTTGAAATGGGCAATAAAACTCGGCTGTTGTGGCAATCCGAGAAATGGCAAATTCCTGTGCTTGTGTCTCCCTTCCTTTCTTGAGCCAAATACTGATTACAAATAACCCTCTGAAACCTATTGAAAAATCTTTAAAATTGGGTTTCGTGTAAACGTTCAGCAAAACCTTTTTTCCCCCAGTATTTTTTCGTTTGAACTGGTAAACTTCCCATCCCTATATAGTCACGGCTCACTATTTGCTCGTCCTCCAGATCAGAAGAGAATTTACGGAGGCAGAGCCACATACATTATGGGGAAGTGCATGTGGCCGCTTCCTTTTTTGAGGCCGCCTTGATTTATTTTTTATTTCCCAAAAATGAGAAAAACATTTTAAAAACTATATACAACAAATCCGTCGGAAAATAAATACTTGCGAGTTCGAAGTCTTCTGTATAGACTCTCTCGGTGACTTTCTACATCGTGTAGCTACTGTACCATCGCTAAATATGTCTTCGCACGAGTCTATTCAACTGCAGTGTCCTAGACTAAATGCTTTTCGATCTTGCCATTACCAACTACCACGGCGAAAGCGTCCGTAAGTTGTTGTAAAGTAAGTAGATTGATTCTAAAATAATGGCTGCGACACCAGGAATTGCCAGAAATCTCTAAAGGCGGCCATCTTAAAAAATTAAAAATTAAAAGCCCCGCTTCCTCCTTTTTTTTAAAAACCCGGACGAGAAACATGTTTTTTTTTTACTCGGCCTAATTGAAAACAAATTGACTGATAACGCTAATACTAGTGAAAGTGGAATTCATGCGATATTTGCTTTAAAAAATTAACTACAAAACCGAAAACAAATGGTCTAAGTGGCAATGGGGTGAAGTGACTGTTATAAAGTCATAAAAGCGGTCATACATTCTCAACGTTCTCAAGGCATCATGGGATTGGATGACAGATGAAGCAGGGAATTTTCACAAAAACCTATGGCTCTGGGGACATGACAACGTTCATCGATTTCATTCTCATTTCTGCAAAGCGATTAACATGTGATCTTCTCACACGCTTTTGATCAAGGAAAGATGAATTTTTTGACAAAAAATTATTTTAGATGAAATAAACCAAGAAAACTCTACTTTCTGAACGATGCCAGTTTGTACCATTATTTATAGAAGGGCTGTCACGATTGGTTGAGCCAGGGTTGAGCTACCACATTAGAGCCAATCAGGAGCATTCTTTTGTAAAGTACAAACTGGTGATGTGCATTAATTTAAATTTTCTCATTTTATTTTTATTTTACTACAGTTAAAATAAAAATGATTTGTCAAAAAATGCCTTTTTCCTTGATCATGTTGATGAAGAAAGTGTGGGAAGATCACATGTCAATCGCTTCACAGAAACGAGAATTAAATCGATGAACATCATCATGTCACCCCCAGAGCCCTATGGCATAGGTTTGTGTTAAAATAAACCTTATCGACATTCTCAAAGCATCGTGGGATTGGATGACAATTTTCACACAAACCTATGTTCATCAATTTTATTCTCGTTTCTGTGAAGCGATTGACATGTGATCTTCCCACACGTTCTTCATCAAGGAAAAATGCAATTTGACAAATATCATTTAGTAAAATAATGCACCTGATTGGCTCTAATGTGGTAGCTCAACCATGGCTCAACCAATCGTGACAGCCCTTCTATAAATAATGGTACAAACTGGCGCCATTCAAAAAGTCGAGTTTGCTTCATCTACATGTATGTAAGCTCGCTCAATTAAAATAAAAATTATATTTGTCAAAAATTGCATCTTTCCTTTATCAAAAGCGTGTGAGAAGATCACAGAAATGAGAATGAAATTGATGAACGTTGTCATGTCCCCAGAGCCCCATAGGTTTGTGTGAAAATTCCCTGCTTCATCTGTCATCCAATCCCATGATGCCTGGAGAATGTCGATAAGGTTTATTGCCAGCCTCATTTGCGGTCATACTAATTACCATACCGTCAACTGCCGTCAACAACCGTCACAGGCTGTTCTCGGCCGCACCACCAGAAAAATAAGGAAATTGTAGCCAAAAAGATAATACCGTCAACTGTACATACATGTACATTAAGGAAATGCGCGCACAAAAGGTAGCACACCCCTTCTTCATTAATGGTTTGACCCACACAGCCAAAAGCAATATGGCTGCCACCGCGCAGCGCATGCAAAGCAACATCGTCATCGACAGCGTTGCTCGGCTGTCAACTGTTAGGAGAATGCAAACTAGCGCGCGCTAGCCGACCAACCATATTCCATCCCGGCCGCGATGCGCGAACCCATCCGCTGCAGCCCGCCCACGTTTCAGAATGTGTCACAAAAAAAAACAATCATTGACTTCAGTAAGCGAGAACAGTGTCGGTAATTGGCCGAGCAGTTGATATGTCAGAAACTGATTTATGGGGCCACTATAAACTCCCCTGAAATGCAAAATGCCCATAGGGTTGTTGTTGTTGTTAATTTTATGGCATCTTCAACTAACTGCAACTAAGGCCCTTTATGCCATTAACTTTACGGGTTTAGCTTTTAACTATTAGACCACTACGAAGAAGGAGTTGCTGCAGTTTTAGAAGTGGGAGGAAAACCCCAGAGAAATCCCAAGGGGAAAACCCACGCGGTCAAGTGGGGACTGCAAACCCAATCCACATTCGATCCCGGGACGTCAGTGGTGAAAGGCGAGGAAAGAACCACTACGCCAACCCGACCGCCCATGCCCATTAGGGTCAATTTCCTGGAGCCTTTTATAATAACATAAGTTTAATATGGGATCCAGCTTATTTACACGACAGTTTATGCTATAAAATATGTATTTAAAAATATGAATTATCAAAGTAAAAGAAGACAAATTAAATAAATTAGCACAATGGTTGGATTAGGTTTAAACTTAAGTTTTTTAATTAGTGGAAACTAAATACAAATCAACTCGTACAATTAAACTAAAAATAGTGTGTTTACAGGAACTTAGACAATATGGAAATTAAGCCTTTTTACAGAGTTGGTGAGAGCTGCAGAATAGACCTTATGCACGGCGGCCATAATAGAGGGCATGCACTCACATTGTCACAGTGCGTCATGCACGATTAGGCACTTTGTGGGTCTATTGTCACATCATTTGGATATGAAAACCGTCCTCTGTCATGGCCGTCATGCATAAAGTCTATAGCAATCCCAATCATATTTATAAACATTTGGCATCTGCCAGTAAAATTCACCACATAGATCCATCTTATCACATAAAGGACAGATTATTTACAGGTGAATCAGTTTGTAAATCCACTAAAAAAATTCTAAAAATACAGCGAAAAGTTAAATACTAGCAAAACTGGTAACCCATATGACAACCACACTGACAGAACCATGTTGTTGTTGTTGTATATTTTATGGCATCTTCGGCAACTAAGGCCCTTTATGCCATCAACTATACGGTTTTAGCTTTAACTATACTATATTATCTACTTGAGAGGACGAAGAAGGAGTTGCAGTTTTAGAAGTGGGAGGAAAACCCCCAGAGAAATCCCAAGGGGAAAACCCACGCGGTCAAGTAGGGACTGCAAACCCAATCCACATTTGAACCCGGGACGTCAGTGGTGAAAGGCGAGAAAAGAACCACTACGCCAACCCGACCGCCCATGCCCATTAGGGTCAATTTCCTAGAGCCTTTTATAATAACATAAGTTTAATATGGGATCCAGCTTAATTTACACGACAGTTTATGCTATAAATATGTATTTAAAAATATGAATTATCAAAGTAAAAGAAGACAAATGAAATAAATTAGCACAATGGTTGGATTAGGTTTAAACTTAAGTTTTTTAATTAGTGGAAACTAAATACAAATCAACTCGTACAATTAAACTAAAAATAGTGTGTTTACGGGAACTTAGACAATATGGAGATTAAGCCTTTTTACAGAGTTGGTGAGAGCTGCAGAATAGACCTTATGCACGGCGGCCATAATAGAGGGCATGCACTCACATTGTCACAGTGCGTCATGCAAGATTAGGCACTTTGTGGGTCTATTGTCACATCATTTTGATATGAAAACCGTCCTCTGTCATGGCCGTCATGCATAAGGTCGATAGCAATCCCAATAATATTAATCCACATTTGGCATCTGCCAGTAAAATTCACCACATAGATCCATCTTATCACATAAGATCAGTTTGTAAATCCACTAAATAAATTCTAAAAATACAGCGAAAAGTTAAATACTAGCAAAACTGGTAACCCTATGTAATATAACAACCACACTGACAGAACCATGTTGTTGTTGTATATTTTATGGCATCTTCGGCAACTAAGGCCCTTTATGCCATCAACTATACAGTTTAAGCTTTAACTATACTATATTATCTACTTGAGATGACGAAGGAGTTGCAGTTTTAGAAGTGGGAGGAAAACCCCCAGAGAAATGCCCCAGGGGAAAACCCACGCGGTCAAATAGGGACTGCAAACCCAATCCACATACATGCCCCGGATTCGAACCCGGGACGCCAGAGGTGAAAGGCGAGGAAAGAACCCGTACGCCAACCCGACCGCCCCGACAGAACCATGATGACAGCGCGTCTGTTTTATTGCGCTTTTATTGATTTAAACAAAGGCAGTAGTCGAACATGCACGCCCATTGACCTTCGAAGCTTATCTTGTATGGAATCACTGAGAAGGTCATTCGCTTGCTTGTCTACTGCGTGTACATGTAAATCGCATAAATTTAGCATTTCGAAAAGCCAGTGCAACATTTTAAAAACTATTACTATTAGCCACATAATTTCTTTTAACATATTTTCATTTGAATGGAGCAAATCTGTGCAATGAGCATCTTTCTTTATGGATACCGGGCGCATTATAAATTTTCATTATTATCATCATTATTATTAAATAAAATAATAAAAAACAGGGAAAATGTATTACAAAGTGCACAAAATCACGTGAAATTACTAGTAAAGTGAACAAATTGAACAAAATTAAGAAAAATAAATAACCATGTAATTTTCACCTCGGAAGAATGTCTACATTATACGGGTATATAATTTTTAAAGGAATGTGTTTTTCCCGCTGGAAAATGTGCCAGTCCCGATGCACTTTTTGTCGATGCAAAACGTACGTGGCATGATGCCCCATTTCATGGACCATTCTGGGAAAATGGAAGTACATTTTCGGACCTCTGAAACAGTTCCCCCATCAACATTTTTATTTAATTTTCTTTTTTTTGAGGTGCATGACAACATGTTTTTCCACCCAGAAACAATTTACTGGAAAACGCAATTCAGTTTTGACTTTTTTTCTGAATCTCACGTACCCGACCGAAACGCTCGAGGTCACCGACTTGGTTCGCATTTACATACAGTTTGGTTGTTACGATGTGCCGCCTGCGTAAATAGTTTTTACACCATGTACACTGCGAGGGGAAAATGAGGGGTTTATTTGTACCTTTTAGCGTCTTGAGAGGAGACTATAGGCCTTTTCACACTAGAGCTTTCAACCCGGGTTAAACTCAACCCGGGGCGAGCCCCGCGACCGACCCGGGTTGAAACGCAAATTTTCAACCCCGCGTTCAACCCCTCAACGTTTCACTCTTGTTTCGCTCAACCCGCTTTTATCTCGCCCCGGGGCGAGTTCAACTCAGAGATGAACAGTGAATATTCACACTTGTGCAAGTGTGAACAGGCCTACTACCGTTTTCAACCCGGGGCGCACATTTTTTTTTTTACACCACTGCGAGGCGGGATTTAGCAGAAAACGCACCATTTCACTGCTGGTGAAGAGACTAAAGTTCCCCGTACGTATATACATGTGCTATACAATGCGCTGTACATGTGCATGTAGATTGTGTACGTACGTACGTACTATACATGTATTATAATAAGATAAATTTAATGATTGATTAGAATGGAAAACAAAAGAAGAACTGCATACATATTAAAATATCAGCCAAAGGATCAGAGCATGTTTTTTATGTTGAATGAATGGTGAAATATTTTTGTAAAAAAAAAACACCATCGATCGACAGAACAGTCCCCAAAAATATGTATAAGCCCATAGGCCTAAGGCATTTCCTTCCTCCATGTACATGTATAAGGTAACTCTGTTTCCAAAACTTTGTTTTCTTCTTTCCCTTGAAACACGTTTCGATCGTTCTTTCGAAACGACGTTTCGATCGTTCTTTCGAAACGACGTTTCGATCGTTCTTTCAAAACGCGCGTTTCGATCGTTCTTTTAAAACGCGCCCCTTAATTGAAGCACCTAAAGTCACTTTTCAAACGTTCCCTCCAAACACTTTTTCAATCACTTCTTCTAAATACTCCGAAAAATCTGATGTTGAGAATTGTAAAATTCTTTAAAATTACCCAGTAAAAACATCATCAGTCACGTCAGTATGCATATTTGATATGGAAAAACCCCGTTGAGGGTGGGAAAAAGACTTTCACAGGGAACACATATTTTTTACCCTACGTGTAGTATCATTAAACCATGGAGGTATTTTAAAACTATGTTTTGCATACAAGATCTCGCAGCCAAGATCGGCTACCCCTCATTTTTTTTCTGTGGTGAAAAGTCACTGGTATCATCCTCGGTCGACAGACACGCGGTTTGCAATCATTGGCATGCGCGACTTTTTCGTAGTCTTTGTACCTGCGCTGTAACGAAGGATTACCCCTCGCAGTGGTGTAAAAAAAAAACGCACCCGGGGCGAGCGTTTCAACCCGGGTCCCGAGCAGGGTTGAGTTCAACCCGGGTTGAAAGCAATCTCGGGGTTGGCGCGGGGTTGAAATTTGTGAATCGTCACTTTTTTCAACCCCGCGCCAACCCCGAGATTTTGCAAGTGTGAAAAGGCCTTATATAATACTATAATAATAGGGTTAGGGTTTGGGATTGGTCAAAACATGGTTAGAAGAGAGTTTGACTTGCAATTATATGGTCCCTGGTTGGAATCTCAGTGTTGTTTGGGATTTTTAGAAATTTCTGGGTTTTTTATTTTTCTCTAATAGAAATAGAGTTTTGGCTATTTCCAAGATTGTCAATTGAAAATTCAAGTATCAATTTCGGCTATTTGTGCACTGCTCATGAATTCAAAAGTGACATTTATGGCCCCTACATGAACATATTTGCAAAGAGGGAATTTTTCTTGCATTATGTGACTCTAATACTTAGTTCTCAATTTCAAACCAAATTTGGGTGAATTCCGTCTGAGCGTTTGGATTTTGGGTCCAAATAGCACTTTACCACTGCCAAACCATATATGTTTATGTCCCTAAAAATGTTACCTATTTGCGGAATGCCCCCAAACTTTGGAACATGTGTCGCGACATATATTTCTATCACATAGCCAAGTTACATCAATTGGGAAAAACGTTTTGCATTTTTTTCCCTGAAAATGTTTGTATTAGTGCTATTGAATGCCTGTAAACTCAAAAACACGTTTTTGTCCCTAAAAATGACACCTATTCGCGGAATGTCCCCAACCTTGGGAACATGTGTCGTGACATCTATTTCTATCACATAGCCAAGTTACATCAATTGGGGAAAACGTTTTGCATTTTTTTCCCTGGAAATTTTTGTATTAGTGCTATTGAATGCCTGTAAACTCAAAAACACGTTTTCGTCCCTAAAAATTACAGATATTTGCGGAATGTCCCCAACCTTGGGAACATGTGTCGTGACATCTATTTCTATCACATAGCCAAGTTACATCAATTGGGGAAAACGTTTTGCATTTTTTTCCCTGGAAATTTTTGTATTAGTGCTATTGAATGCCTGTAAACTCAAAAACACGTTTTCGTCCCTAAAAATTACAGATATTTGCGGAATGTCCCTAAACTTGGTAACATGTGTCACGACATCTATTTCTATCACATAGCCAAGTTACATAAATTGGGGAAAACGTTTTGCATTTTTTTCCCTGAAAATTTTTGTATTAGTGCTATTGAATGCCTGTAAACTAAAAAACACGTTTTTGTCCCTAAAAATGACACCTATTTGCGGAATGTCCCTCAACTTGGGAACATGTGTCGCGACATCTATTTCTATCACATAGCCAAGTTACATCAATTGCGGAAATCGTTTTGCATTTTTGTCCCTGAAAATTTTTGTATTAGTGCTATTGAATGCCTGTAAACTAAAAAACACGTTTTTGTCCCTAAAAATGACACCTATTTGCGGAATGTCCCTCAACTTGGGAACATGTGTCGCGACATCTATTTCTATCACATAGCCAAGTTACATAAATTGGGGAAAACGTTTTGCATTTTTTTCCCTGAAAATTTTTGTATTAGTGCTTATTGAATGCCTGTAAACTCAAAAACACGTTTTTGTCCCTAAAAATGACACCTATTTGCGGAATGTCCCCAACCTTGGGAACATGTGTCGCGACATCTATTTCTATCACATAGCCAAGTTACATCAATTGGGGAAAACGTTTTGCATTTTTTTCCCTGAACATTTTTGTATTAATTATAGTCCATGGGCCAGAGGGGCCCACCGTGCACAACCCCCCTAGAATTGACGAAACAACATTTTTCTAGTAGGTTTGCATCTGTACTTCATTTTAACACTTGTTAACATTCGATTAGCTGGGACTCACTACTCGAATTTGGATGTTACATGAACCCTCAAGCCCAAGACTTTTGACGGCCAACTTAGGGTTAGGGGAAATTCAAATACTCTTTGTTCCGTCAAAAATTGTCGTACAGATACAAGTTACCCCTCAAAATGTAGGTCTTGGTGAGCTCTACACAGTGGTATATGACTTATGTCTTTTAATTCAGTACGCAGGTCAACAGAGGTCAAAAGGTAAATTTTAAAGGGAGTTGCGCAAAATTTGGTAATCCTCGCCATTAAACAAAAATGTACACGTACGTGCACCCTCCTAGAAATGACGAAACAACATTTTTCTAGTAGGTTTGCATCTGTACTTCATTTTAAGACATGTTAACACGAGATTAACCGAGACTTACTAGTTGATTTTGGATGTTACATGAACCCTAAAGCCCAAGACTTGACGGCCATTTTAGGGTTAGGGGAAATTCAAATATCCATTGTTCTGTCAAAAATTGTCGTAGAGATACAAGTTACCCCTCAAAATGTAGGTATTGGTGAGTTCTACACAGTGGTACATGATTTATGTCTTTTAAATTAGTAAGTAGGTCAACAGAGGTCAAAATGTCAATTTTAAAGGGAGTTTCGCTAAATTTGGTAATCCTCGCCATCCAACAAAACTGTACGTGTAAATTAATAAAGTTTTACTACCGTATTTATACATGATATTATTCTGTCTCAACGTATTTTATTCGCCATATAAATACAGGTTAATTTGATTATAGTGGTAGAAAGGCTTTCTGCCACAACGTGGGAATTAAATAGGTGGGTCAATATAGCACCAAAAATACCCCAACATAAAAAAAACCTTACAGGCATGGATGGGGTGGAGACAATGACTTCTCTAATATAACTGCTGATGTCAGATGTAGCTAATTCTATTGTTCAGTAATGTGTATAACATGATACTGTGGCAAAACTGGCTGCACCACCCACCATATGAGCTGCTAAGGCAGGGTGGGCCACTCTACCAGAATTGCCTCCCCGACAACCTGCACTTCTAGGGCTGTATTTGAGACATGGGATTCAAAAGGTCTGGTTAGGCCCATGCAGGTTTAATCAGGATAAAAACCTAACAAACTTCAGCATGAAGCCATCCCAGCCCAGCTCTAAGCCATCCTAGCCCAGCCCGAAGCCATCCCAGCCAAGCTCAATGCCATCCCAGCTATGCCCAAACCCGAAAACCCCAGCCTAAAGACATCCCAGCCCAGCCCGAAGCCATGCCAGGCAAGCCTGAAGCCATCAAAGCCTAGCCTGAAGCCATCAAAGCCATCCCGTTTCAGCCAGAAACCATCCCGGTTTAGCCCGAAGTCATACTAGCCGAGCCCAAAACCATCCCGGCCCAGCCTTAAGCCATCCCGTCCCAGCCCGAAGCCATCCCGTCCCAGCCCGAAGCCATCCCGTCCCAGCCCGAAGCCATCCCGTCCCAGCCCGAAGCCATCCCGTCCCAGCCCGAAGCCATCCCGTCCCAGCCCGAAGCCATCCCGGCCCAGCCCGAAGCCATCCCGCCCAGGCCGAAGCCATCCCGGCCCAACCCGAAGCCATCTTGGCTCAGCCCGAACCCATCCCAGCCAAGCCCAATGCCCTCCCAGCTACGCTCAAACCCCAAAACCCCAGCCCGACGCCATCCCAGCCCAGCTATAAGCCATCCCAACCCAGCCCGAAGCCATCCCTGTCTAGCTAGAAACCATACCAGCCCAGCCCGAAGCCATCCCGGCCCAGCCTGAAGCCATCCTGACCCAGCCCGAAGCCATCCCAGCCCAGTCTGAAGCCATCCCGGCCCAACCTCAAGCCATCCAGGCCCAATCTGAAGCCATACTGGCCCAGCCCAAAGACATCTCAGTCAAGCTTAATGCTCTCCCAGCTCGTCCCAACCCCAAAACCTCAGCCCGAAGCCATCCTGGCCCAGTCTGAAGCCATCCCGGCCCAAGGGAAGCCATTCTAGCCCAGCCTGAAGCCATCTCAGCCAAGCCCAATGCCCTCCCAGCCAAGCCCAATGCCCTCCCAGCTTAGCTCAAACCCCCAAACCCCAGCCCGAAGCCATCCCGGCCCAACTTAAGCAATTCTAGCCCAGCCCGAGGATCTCCCAGCCCAGCCCTTGGCCCTCCCAGCCCAGCCCGAGGCCATCCCAGCCGAGCCCGTGGCCATCCCAGCCCAGCCCGTGGCCCTCCCAGCGCAGCCCGAGGCCATCCCAGCCCGAGGCCATCCCAGCCCAGCCCGTGGCCATCCCAGCCCAGCCCGTGGCCCTCCCAGCGCAGCCCGAGGCCATCCCAGCCCAGCCCGAGGCCATCCCAGCCCAGTCTGAAGACATCCCGGCCCAACCTGAAGCCATCCTGGCCCAGCTCGAAGCCATCCCATCCAAGCCCAATGTCCTCCCAGCTACGCCCAAACCCCAAAACCCCAGCCCGAAGCCATCCCAGCCTAGCTCTAAACCATCCCAACCCAGCCCGAAGCCATCCCTGTCTAGCCCGAAGCCATCCCAGCCAAGCCCAATGCCCTCCCAGCTACGCTCAAACCCCAAAACCCCAGCCCGACGCCATCCCAGCCCAGCTATAAGCCATCCCAACCCAGCCCGAAGCCATCCCTGTCTAGCCCGAAACCATGCCAGCCCAGCCCGAAGATCCCGGCCCAGTCTGAAGCCATCCCGGCCCAATCTGAAGCCATTCCAGCCAAGCCCGAAGCCATCTCAGCCAAGCCTAATGCCCTCCCAGCTCAGCCCAAACCCCAAAACCCCAGCCCTATGCCATCCCAGCCCAGCCCGAAGCCAACCCGGCCCAGCCCAAATCAATACCAGAGGGCTTTGGGCTGGGCCGGGGGTAGCTTTGGGCTGGGTCGGGGTGGCTTCGTGTTGGGCTGTGGTGGCTTCAGGCTGGGCTTTGGGGCTTCAGGCTGGGCTTTTGGACTTCATGTTTTTGCTGGGAGGGCATTGGGCTGGGGCTTGATGACTTCAGGCTGGGCCGGAATGGCATCAGGCTGGGCCGGGATGGCTTTGGGCTGGGGTTTTGGGGTTTGGGCATAGCTGGGAGGGCATTGAGCTTGGCTTGGATGGCTTTGGGCTGAACCGGGATGGCCAAGTTTGTTAGGTTTTTTATCCTGATTAAACCTGCATGTGCCTGACCAGACTTTTTGAATCCCATGTCTTAAAAACAGCCCTAGAAGTGCAGGTTGTCAGGGAGGCAATTTTGGCAGAGTGCCCCCCCCCCCCCCCCCCCCCCCCCCCTGCCTTAGCGGCTCATATGGTGGCTGGTGCAGGCAGTCTTGCCACAGTATCATGTTATATACATTAATGAATAATAAAATTAGCTATATTTGACATCAGTAGTTATATTAGAGAAGTCATTGTCTCCACCCCTTCGACAATGATTTTTTTTTTTGTTGGGGTATTTTTGGTGTTATATTGACCCACCTATTTCCCACGTTGTGGCAGAAAGCCTTTCTACCACTATAATCAAATTAACCTGTATATATATGGCGAATAAAATACGTTGAGACAGAATAATATCATGTATAAATAAGGTAGTAAAACTTTATTAATTTACACGTTTGTTGAATGGCGAGGATTACCAAATTTAGCGAAACTCCCTTTAAAATTGACATTTTGACCTCTGTTGACCTACTTACTAATTTAAAAGACATAAATCATGTACCACTGTGTAGAACTCACCAATACCTACATTTTGAGGGGTAACTTGTATCTCTACGACAATTATTGACAGAACAATGGATATTTGAATTTCCCCTAACCCTAAAATGGCCGTGAAGTCTTGGGCTTTAGGGTTCATGTAACATCCAAAATCAACTAGTAAGTCTCGGTTAATCTCGTGTTAACATGTCTTAAAATGAAGTACAGATGCAAACCTACTAGAAAAATGTTGTTTCGTCATTTCTAGGAGGGTGCACGTACGTGTAAATTTTTGTGTAATGGCGAGGATTACCAAATTTTGCGCAACTCCCTTTAAAATTTACCTTTTGACCTCTGTTGACCTGCGTACTAAATTAAAAGACATGAGTCATATACCACTGTGTAGAGCTCACCAAGACCTACATTTTTTGACGGAACAAAGAGTATTTGAATTTCCCCTAACCCTAAGTTGGCCGTCAAAAGTCTTGGGCTTGGGGGTTCATGTAACATCCAAATTCGAGTAGTGAGTCCCAGCTAATCGAATGTTAACAAGTGTTAAAATGAAGTACAGATGCAAACCTACTAGAAAAATGTTGTTTCGTCAATTCTAGGGGGGGGTGCACGGTGGGCCCCTCTGGCCCATGGACTATTAGTGCTATTGAATGCCTGTAAACTCAAAAACACGTTTTTGTCCCTAAAAATGACACATTTTTGCGGAATGTCCCCAAACTTGGGAACATGTGTCGCGACATCTATTTCTATCACATAGCCAAGTGACATAAATTGGAGAAAACGTTTTGCATTTTTTTCTCTGAAAATGTTTGTATTAGTGCTATTGAATGCCTGTAAACTCAAAAACACGTTTTTGTCCCTAAAAATGACACCTATTTGCGGAATGTCCCCAAACTTGGGAACATGTGTCGCGACATCTATTTCTATCACATAGCCAAGTTACATCAATTGGGGAAATCGTTTTGCATTTTTTTCCCTGCAAATATTTGTATTAGTGCTATTGAATGCCTGTAAACTAAAAAACACGTTTTCATCCCTAAAAATGACACATATTTGCAGAATGTCCCCAAACTTGGGAACATGTGTCGCGACTTTTCCAATCTTGGCCATGATTTGTACCACTCAGAAACTCAAAAGTGACATTTTTGGTCATAACATGAGAGGTAAACAGGACAACTCGTACCCGGGACAAATCGAACCCGGGACAACTCTAGTATTCCATGAGAGCATCCACCACATTCATAATAATGTTAATACTACATGTAATATATAGGGCTTATAAAAATACACATATTTTATCAGCAATTTGACTAAGTGACCAATATGGCTAAAATGGGTAATTTTGCAATTTCGGTATTTTTTTCGTATACATTGAACAAAGATTTTAAGGAAATTACACATAATGTAATTTTAAGATATACTTCCCACTTGCACTTTTGTCGCAAATGTTGCTTTTCTGTAGAAAAATCACGTTTTCTTCTTCAAAAATTGCCTTCAGTTAGTGCACAAGATAACCATTCACGCGCGCGCGCAGCGCCCTCTGTTGTCGCGCTTACGCACAGACTGCTCGCCGCGTCATTTTGTGCATTACTTTATGCAGTACTTTTATAATTTATTTATCTCAGAAATGCAACATTTGCGACGGAAGTGTCAGTGGGAAGTATATCTTAGAATTGAATAAGCTATCGATTCCAATATATAAATTTACCCAAATCTGTGTTCAATGCATATAAAAAAAATACCGCAATTTCATTTTTTACATTTTTATTTGTCAGTCGTAACTGCTTTCGGATGAAAACAAAACAAAACAACAAAAAATCCCTCAAGTGCAAATGTGATATTCGTTTTCGAGATAGAACATTCATTTTTCCCCTTCAAATTTACAAGGTCCGAGAGCGGGCCTATACGGCCTAAGGCTAAGGGTTTGAAATTAGATGATTAATTTTAATCATGTAATCTATTTTCAAAAAGAGGGCCGCCGCCTCAATACAAAGATAAAATGAGTATACATCACCTTTTGTTACTTGCCAAGACACCAAGAAATCACGGAACTTTGTACCTAGGCCTAGTTAGTAGGCCCTATATGGATGCTTTAGCCGATGACTCAATATAGTTCATGAAATATATTGAGTCATCGGCTAAAGCACAATTTGTATGTTCCCGAACAGCACTTCGGCCGGCCTCCCCCGCGCTAGTCCAGTCAATTTACAGGAAAATTGTGCCCGACCTTCAACAAATTGCTAAAGCAACAGAATGTATTCCAACACCGCCTGGTATATAAAAAACTCGCTTAATTACCGTTATACTAAAAGTCCAATAGTTTCCACTGAGTGGAACGTGTTTTTTTTATCTCTCTAAAACGCGGAAAATTGAGGGCGCTATTTCGTCTGTTACCTATCTGCATTCTGTGCACATTTCTGTGAAAGTCGTCGCGAAATACGACGTTTCGTACAGCAGACGATGTTTTTCTCGTCGTCTGCAGTATTTAAAGTCGAAACGAATGGACGAAAAAGACCGCAAAATAATTTACCTGGTTCCATAGAACAGTGCAGTAATTCAACTTTTTTCTTCCACATCCAAACTGGGGATTGCATTAAAACAATTCCTGTCGATATTATTTTTGGGAGGTATTGTATGATTGCAAAGTTAAAACAGACAAACAAAACCCATTTTTAACTGAACACCTCCTTTAACGGCGATAGACTGATTCCCGTCCATATACTCCACACAGGAGAATATGTTCCCGTCCACATATTCCACACAGGAGAATATAAGGACAGGTCGCTTCATCTGTAATAGTCTGGTACCCGGACCAAAAATCTTTTGACTAGACTGAATTTAAGGTCCGGCAGCCGCCAATTTCGCCATTTTGAAACAGGAGGAATTCCTCCTTTTTCCGAAGGTTCCCGAAGTTACCCGAATGCACGTCCGGTCGTTACCGTTACACTTCGTGATTGTTTAGAGAATTTGAATTGACGTCGCGTGCACGTACGGGTGCTGCTGCGTGTGTATTTATATGGGCGGCCAACAGGGCAAAAAAAGACAACGCGGCAGGCCGAAAGGACAACGCGGCAGGCCGAAAGGACAACGCGGCAGGCCGAAAGAACAACGCGGCAGGCCGAAAGGACAACGCGGCAGGCCAATTAAAAGAACAACGCAGCAGGCCAAAAGAACAACGCGGCAAGCCAAAAAGACACACCTTACGCACGCCGGACTATACAACGTGAAATGGACGGGAAGCCATCAACAGACAACGCCGAACGAACTAAAGACAACGCCGTACGAACAAAGAACAGAGTTCCTAGACTGATTTCCGCTCCACATATTCCACATACAACGGATGAATATGTCAGTCTAGTCAACAATATTTTGGTCCGGGTACCAGACTACGCTGCTCCTGGCAGGCTAGTCTGGTTCCCGTTCCCTTCCCGTTCCCCCAGACGTCGTCGAACCCAGGCCTTGATGCAGCACAGTCTGGTTCCCTAATATGAAGATTAGAGCGTGTTTGTTTCATGCATAAAGTTATGTTTTTTAAAAATATATAACTGTATGGTTTCACAATCCGAATCCAGATCCCGAGTTGTTTTACCATGCACGTAGAAACAAACGAAATGCACCCAACGAGAATCTCAAGAAAAGTCACGTCACCGTTTCGCACATGTGAAGCAAATGACCACTGCGGACTGGACTGGGTTGCAGCCTGTAAACCCTCGGCCTCGTTGTTTTGTACAGTATACTCACAATAACTTAGGGATATTGTTCTGTTGTCAATTATATATTTGTTTGTTCTTTTCAAATGACTGGTTTTACCCATTCATGTGACAAGGTGTACCTGTCATGCAGATACAAACGATCTCTGTTAAGGTTTTGCATTATGAGAAGATTTTCTTTTTCAATTTTTTTTCATTTGTTTTTTTATTAGAAGTGTTTCATGAACTAAACAGCACACAAGTCTGTGTTAGTGCATGGAAACATTTGACAGGTGCATTATTAAAGGTCAGTGGATCATTTGCAATGACCCCAAAAAGTAATCGACGAGTTTACAGGGAAAAGTTCTGAAAGTAAATATTTAATTAATAGCAACTATCCAATGATGGCTTTTCGCTCAAAATTATATAATTTTACCATAAAACAAGCCGTAAAGATGAAATTATTTAGATCATTTGAAACGATTTACTTATTTTTGGTTCGCATCTACGCGGTCCAAAATGCATGGGCGCTGTGTACTCCGTACTGTGCGTGTTCCAACGCGATGCATTTTTATGGATCGCGCGCATATAAGTACATGTATGTGCGCCACAGAGTGCATGACGCAAGCCACATAGTAGCCGATCAACTTAAAGGGCCTGTGACATCCTAAACAACATTTTGCCTAATCTTTGCTTCATATGATGGATTACTTGTTCAGCAAGACATACTATTGTTCGTTTGGATGTAAAATCAATAAAAGGTGGCATCTTTCATCTTTGAAGATTTCATTGCAATAAATCAGAGACAGAGGGCGCTGTTTTGAGTGCATCACAAAAGGAAGACAGAAGGGAAAAGTAAAGAAAAAACATAAGACTTCAAGTTGGACTTGTGGCAAATTGCTGCAGTTTCTACCCCCAGTTTTGTCATGGCTTACAGCAGGCAACATGTAAAACAAACTCAAACAGCCATGGATTACAAAAGTTTCAGGAAAATTGAGAAAAAAGTGGAATCTTTTGTGCACAGTTCAATGTGATTTCCTGTGTTTGCCTCTTGTGACATCGTGACCTTGGTCATGAATATGCATATTCGCATTAGCATAAAAACTAAAAACCTTTGTTTTAACCCCCAAAGCAAGCTCCAAATAGGATTTTTATGACTCTAACTGAGTAAAGTGGTTTTAAAGCATAGATTTCATTGATAAAAATCCTAAATAAGGGGCCCTTTAAAGTTGCACTGCCCGTGTTTTGGCCGATTTGGGCGTCAATTTTTTTTTTTAAAGATAAATAGGTATTTTTCTAGAATAGAAAAAGTTATCAGCTTTCATTTGGTACAAAGAACGCAAAAACATGTACAACATGTGAAGCACGTTTCAAGAAAAAGACTTGTATCTCCAATTCCCGACGTCGGAAATTTAAGTTTTTGATATTTTTCGTTACAGAGACACGTAAGCTTTCTAAATTCGTTCGCTTGTGTAAATTAATTTTTTTAATCCTTTCACCGAAACACGGGCAATGCAACTTTAAGAGGAGTTCACACTATCGCGGAAAAATCACACTCTTCCATTGGTTTGTACACAAACTGGTTTGCCGCTTGTGCGCGGCCTATCACGTAGTCTTGATGCAAGACCGAATTTACTGTTAGAGTTCGCGATCCCCACATTGTTCATTTTAGCCGCCAGAGGGCGTACCTACACTCACAACGTGAACTCGAAAACTCGCTCTTGATTACTCCGTAAGAAAACAGTTTGATAACCTTTATGGAAGCGCATGAATAATTAAACAGCAAGGTCAAAAATAAAATAATAATAACCACGTGACGGGCAGAATTCTGCCCGTCATGGCTGCCCTTTACCGATCCCAATATTTTCGCAATAAGCGAACTAATCTGTAATAGACCGATCCAGTAAGCTCCGCCCATTTTGGAATTGACCAATCACAGCCTCAGGTTCAGGTAACCAAAATGTTTGGTTACCCGAGTCCTCAAAATGTTGTGCACAGAGCTACGGCAAATGCAGCACGAGTGACGCAAAAACACCATAAACATCATTTTTATCAACGCAGAGGACCCTAGCCAGTTTAAAACGGATTGTATAAGACTATCCTAACCTACTTTTAATCCCTTCATAAATGTGTTTTTGTGTAAACGGGAAAAACTCACCAAAATTATTTCATTTCATTTCATTTTATTATAAAAATCCTCGTAGCCCAAAGGCCAAATTACGATTTTTTTTTACAAGCAAAAACAAACATCCACATTACTCAAATTAAAACAATAATTACCAAGAACCACTAAAGATCATAACAGTAAATTAAAACGAGGACAATAAAACATTGCACATACATATGCGGACACTCACTTAAATTCATTCATTTAGTAACCGGATAAAATATGGTATTGAACTACGTTGAAACCGACAAGTCCGAGCATAAAAAGTCGTAAATTTACTACTGTTTCGCAGGTTGCGGGCATGAGTCTCAAATCTGGTCGGGGGAATTAGGTCACTTGTCCGCACTGACTGGGAAAGCCTTGCGGTAAACTTGCGGCAATGATCCTCCCTCCTAGCAGACAGAGACTCAAGCCCACAACCTGCAAGTGCTTCAACATAACCACAATAATTCACACCAATAATTATCTTGCAAGCCCTTTTCTGGAGCTGCTCCAAGATATTGCACTGATCGGCAGAGATGGATGAATGCCAGACCACATCACAGTACTCTAACAAGGGACGAACATAGCCTTTGTAAACAGTTGCCAACTCATTGGCATTGAATCCAAACTTTGTCAACGTGCGAAGCATGTAAAGTTTCCGATTTGTCTTCTTAACAATTTATAAGATGTTTGTGCCCCATTTTAAATCGTTCTGCAACCAAACACCAAGAACTTTAGCATAAGTAACGACCTGAAGGGATACTTCCTCAATTACCATATTTTGACAAGCAGGAATACGTTTTTTAAAACATATTTGAAAGGCCTGGCATTTAGCTGGGTTCAAAGCCAATTTATTATCATTTGACCAAGTGGCAAAATTATCAAGCTCTTCCTGAATACAACCTGGGTCACTCGGGAGACGATTTTCCGCTAAAGTCAAATCGTCCACGTATTTCCAACATCTAATGCTTGGTTGTTTATCCCGGACTGCATCATTAATGAGAACTTGAAAGCCAATTGGCCCAAGTTTTATACCCTGTGGTAAACCTGCTGACAACACTTTGTATTCAGAAAGAGCTCCATTAAACCTTACACACTGTTGTCTGTTACTGACAAAGTCAGACAACCATGGCACGATGGCTCCCCGGACTCCCAAGTTGACAAACTTTTGGATCAGCAAACTATGGTCCACCGTATCAAATGCTTTTGAGAAGTCCGTGAGAACCACCGTGCCAACGTTGTTGATCCTGTCGGCACCCTGGTGAAGAAAATGTCGTTTTGCTATGTTGTGCATTCACTGCGTTCTAGATGTGTGTCGAGATGTTTTTGTTTGATCGCTCGCGTTACGCGTATTGCAGGCGTGTTGTACGTGCACGCACACGACCGGATACTTAAGTGCACAGTTGGCTTTCGAGCGTGCAGTTTCAGTGTGCGTGTGCGTGTTTCAATACGCGCTGACCAGGGCGCGGACGCTGACGCACGGCGCGGCCACACGACTCTACTGCACACGTGCTTCACATGTGTGCCCGTCACGTGGTTATTATTATTTTATTTTTTGTTGGTAACTGCGCAGATTTTGGCATTTCTCTGGGGGTTTTCCTCCCACTTCTAAAACTGCAACTCCTTCTTCGTCATCTCAAGTTGATAATATAGTATAGTTAAAGCTAAAACCGTATAGTTGATGGCATAAAGGGCCTTAGTTGCCGAAGATGCCATAAAATATACAACAACAACAAATACACACGCAGCGCTAGCGGCACGCGACGTCAATTCAAATTCTCGAAACAGTTACGAGATTGCAACAGCAGATTAAAAATACATGTACAATATGGAGCTCACTGGGTGATGCAGACAAGGTTTGAATTTTCTTTTTGATGCTAGCCTACATGTATATTAAAATGGGCATATTTAATATTTTAAGGTTAATATTATATTAAATTTGTATTGGTCAAATATGGAATAACCCCTTTCAAATTGTTGTACACTCATCCATGCTTTGAAAATTAACGGTTATGTGCTTCTAAGAATAAATGCATGACGTAATGCTTAAAGTGCTATTTTAAACACCACAGTAGCCGGTCCTCATATTCAGTCGTTGTATGTGGAATATGTGGAGCGGGAACAAGTCTATATAATATCCTGTGTGGAATATGTGGACGGGAACCAGTCTATGGCGTCAGTCTGCTTGAGTATCGATTTGTGTCGTTGAAACTGTTACGAGTAGTCGATATCACACGCATGGCCCCTTTACAGTAGGCTGAATACACAGTACATCGTGTAGTACAGGTACCAGACTCTTCGCGCCAAATTTAAATTCCGCATATGCGCAGATGAATTTATATGCACGCGTACGCTGTTGTTCGCGCATAGGCCTATCCACGCATCATGTCTCATTCAAGTTTCTTTACTTTTGTTTTGTCACGATGAAATTATGAAATTATTAGGCCTAAAACAGAAATCACCATGATCAGAACCAGCCTTTACTAGAGCATCGGTAGCTGTCCTTTACGGTACAGAAATTTCGGTGTAGGCCTAGCCCTAGCCAGCTAGACTTCGCCCCATCGCCACTTATTCTAACTATGATCAAAATTATCAATAAAAATGATAGACAATACAAGCTGGCAGTGTAATTATTTGCTTCTTCAACTTGTTTCTTCAGATTGCTTATAAAGTTGTTGATAAAATTAACAAATGCAAGCATGCGTCTTACTTTTCTGATTTTGAAATAAGGTAATTTTTGCGTAGGTCCATACAATGGTATCACTATGCATGTAATTTACCCATATACATGACACGGTATGAGATTTTGATATGTATTTGATTTTGGTATTTATTTATTTGACAGTTGAATGGCGAATATTACAACTAAAGTGTTCTCTTGTCTCCTGAACACAAATGACCATGATTCAATTGTGCAATGGCTAACAGACGTTGGAAGTGAAGACGGTAAGCAAGGGCATCTACTAATTTTTACACATGTAGTTCACAGTTTAGTATAAAACAACATTTACAAAGCCAGTGTTACATGTACTTCATCTTGTAGTAATATGTATTTCTCCATCAAATTTACATCATTTCTGCCTCAATCAATGCCCAGCTGGATCTGAATTGATTCCAAATGAGTACAATTAGCAAAGTTTAGCCCCACAGTAAAAGGTCTCCACTGTATCAGATCGCCCACTATAATAACGTTCAACCTTTTTGGGGGTACTATTTGAGGTGGTGATGATCTTGCTGGGCTTATGTAAATACATGTACCACATGTATAGTAGTTTCCACATGCATCCATCACCATTAGTACTAATGCTGTCTTATATACTTTTTAATATATATTTTTAAATGCAATTTACAACAGATGAGTCCACAACCAAGGACCCACCGTGTATGACGGAAGTTGACGAAAGCAGTGACGAAGACGATAAATCTCTGAATACCGATGCCGCTCAAGATGTACAATGTATTATGACACCAGCAGAGTCGATTTCAAAGAGAAAATGTAGCACAGTGGAGCTTTACATGCAACTACTTGATGGGTGTTGCTTCCTAAATAACCATTTCCACATGTGCAGTTGTACATATTCCTACTATGGTAAACTGATTTTTGTGTTCTCTGAAATTTACAACAGATGAGTCCACAACCAAGGACCCACCGTGTATGACGGAAGTTGACGAAAGCAGTGACGAAGACGATAAATCTCTGAATACCCATGCCGTTCAAGATGTACAAGGTAGGACCATTGTGATGCCAGCAGAGTCTTTTTCAAAGAGAAAATGTAGCACAGTGGAGCTTTACATGCAACTACTTGATGGGTGTTGCTTTCTAAATAACCATTTCCACATGTGCAGTTGTACATATTCCTACTATGGTAAACTGATTTTTGTGTTCTCTGAAATTTACAACAGATGAGTCCACAACCAAGGACCCACCGTGTATGACGGAAGTTGACGAAAGCAGTGACGAAGACGATAAATCTCTGAATACCCATGCCGTTCAAGATGTACAAGGTAGGACCATTGTGATGCCAGCAGAGTCTTTTTCAAAGAGAAAATGTAGCACAGTGGAGCTTTACATGCAACTACTTGATGGGTGTTGCTTCCTAAATAACCATTTCGACATGTGCAGTTGTACATATTCCTACTGTCCGGTACAATTCCAAATCAGGAAACATTTATTTTGTTTCCAGATTTGGCGACATGTTTCCAGAATAGAAGATAAATCACAAAAACCGTAAAAACTAATTCTCTTAGAAACTTAGAATAAAACATCAAATTTTATGATTTAAAGGGATTCTATGTAAGAATTCTCAAATATAAAACCCAACTTTGTTATATTTTGAACTGTTATCATACTTCATTTTAATCAAAGAAAAATTCAAAAAGCAATATCTTGAGACTGCCAGGCTTCACCGCCAAGCCACTTTCAGCAAATATTATCCCATTCATAAGGAATGTGTTCCATCTTGTGGCGTTATCGTTACCAATCGTTACCAAAAGATATACATGATATATGGCGCCAAATATCACAGGTAAAAGTTCCCCGAAAGATAGAAGGATCTGTTTCCTGAAATGGAGACACATTTTTCAGGTGGTGGAAATGACCCCTTTTTAGGAAACATTATGACCCGTCTCCAAATTTGGAGACATTAAAGTGTTTCCAGAAATGGGAACTTTTAAGAGGTTATTCAGTTTCCTGTTTTGGAGACAGTGAATGCCTTTCCAGTTTTGGAAACAGGCTTCCTATTTTGGAGATGTCCCTATGTTTGCCAAGGTGCGAAATAAAACAAAAAAACAAAACATTTTTTACTAAATTATTGTACATGTAGGCCCACATGTAAAGGATAAAAATCACATGAATATCGTATCCTACTATACAAGTTCACAGCATTATGGGTGTGGACAACACACAAAAATGCATTTTATGCAAAAACAATACTTGTACATGTTCCAGGCAGTCAATGAGTGAAAAATAATGTACATGTACGTACATGTAGTGATATTAATTGAAAGTTACATAATGATGGTAGACTGTTGTACGGTACATGTACATGTACATGTATTCTTGGTATACATGCAGCGCGTACATCTACTGGACACCTGGCACTGTTGCCATTTATTACTATACTGCTGCCATCAGGAAATTTTGCTTCAACTCGGTGGCATGCTGTACGACTCGAGTCATGACTCGGGTCCGAATTTTTAAGGACTCAGACTCTGAGACCGTGTTTACACTGGTCCCGAGCTCGGGATCAAGATTGACCCCCTGATAAGAATGTGTTGAGGTTAACCGCAATGGTCTCGAGTGCCGCGTTTATATCTGTTGTTGATCCCGAGCGCGGAGCCAGAAGTTGCAGTCAAAGGTCAAGCTAACGCAGCAGAATTCCAAGATGTTCCGTCCAGTTTAGCCATTATTTCTGCGCTGGCCCAAATGTCCAAAAACTTCGTCAGTTTGTCGTTGTTCCACGAGCGCCCGCGAACTTCGTTTGCCATCTTTTCACACGAAGACAACTCGACTCGGCTACTTCGTCTTCGTCAACTTCTCTTCACGACGAAATAATGTCAACTTATGCTATGTCGGAAATCGTTGAATGACACTCCGAAATCCTTGATATAACAACTAAAAACTAAGCTGTATGATAATGACAAAGTGTCGCTAGATAGTTGCAGAAAGTAGAGAAGTTGCAGAAAGTAGAGGAAATACAGAAACACTTTTTCTCAACGTGTGAAGTTTGTATCGGACACGCAAAAGAGATTGCTGAATGCAGGATACCAATTACGTTTGTAGTACGTTGTGTTTTCGTAACGGACACCAGCGATCGAGATTTTCAGCGTTGCATCACATGAGTCGCGTCGGGGTATCATGCATTTTGTCCAGGCATATATGCCTGCACACAATGCATGCAACCAGTGGTACCTGTGTGCGTGTATATATACATGTACTACGTGTACACGTACGTGTACATAATACGAGCGCGGGCTCCCCTGGAATTTTCGCGCGCTTTAGCCCGCAACAGGATGCGGGGAAGATTTATTGCCCAGCTAACCGCAAACTGATCCCGAGCTCGGGATCGAACCCTCCGCCATCGCGAGACCAAAATCTCGGGGTCTGATCCGGGGCCAGTTTGGTTCCGAGAGCGTTTACACCTATTTGTGATCCGGGGCTGATCCCGAGCTCGGTGTTCGATCCCGAGCTCGGGATCAAGTGTAAACACGGTCTGACTCAGCCAGTTAGGACTCGGGCAATAAAGAACTCAAAGGGCCGAGTCCATCAGAGTCCAGTTAAAAAATGAATACAATATTTCACACAAAGTACACTATTACCAGCACTAGATTTTGAAATAGCGCCAATTCCAAATTTATTTTGGGGCCCAAATGATTTTAGGAAACATGACCTGTCTTCAGATTTGGAGACATGTTTCCAGAAATGGGAACTTTTAAAAGGTTATTCAGTTTCCTGTTTTGGAGACAGTGAAATAATTTTGAGAATGTGAAACAAGTCAATTCAACCGCTGAAGGGGCCACCTCCTCCCCCGTACGCAAAATTTGTGATATCACCCATACCGGTATACTACGTTGGGTGTTGCCATGCGTTAGCTCTAAAACCACCTCCCTCCCTCCCTCCTGTGCATGTGTGTACGTACTTTATGAATATACCATACACAGGTTTTGTTGTTTTATGTTAGTCATTTAATGACTATACAAGTTTGTACATGTACATGTGTACTGTACAAATGTACAGGTAGGTTTAGTTTTGGGAGCATGTTTCCAAAATAGGGTCATGTTTGTCGGGGACCTCCATTATGTCTGTTTATGTACACTTATTAACACAAAATATGTCAACTCTTTTGCATGCTTCCCCTATATGTACGTTGCATGTGGGTATGGCATACATGTACTCGGGCCTTTCGTAAAATGTATGGTACACAGTTGAAGTCAGAAGTTTACATACATGTACACCACTACCATCATCACCCAAAATGGTAAACATGACTACCCAAACCATTGCAAGGTGTGCAAGCTATGTTTTGAACAGCTAGAATCCCCCCGTCCACGTTTTTTAGTTTTTCTGTTTATCATGGAGGTGTATGAGTCTACAACACTATGACAACTTGTTTTTCACAAAAAAATTACAGGCTTTTGCTTAAAATGTAAAGCAGTTCCGACCCTCTTCACCCGAAATCTGAAACGCTCGAGGTCACTTGGCTTGTTTATCAACAGGGTTTTGACGTCATCCTGAGAAACATACAAAACGGCCTGTGCAGTATTGAATGGAAAATACACGAAGTTAATGTTTATCATGCCTGTTTATCACGCAGCTACATGGCATATCTCTGGCTTTTTGGACCAACAAAATTCTTAAAAAAACACCATCTAACAGAGATGGTTTTTCAAGTTGTTTGCGTGCAAACGTATGGAGCTAACAATCGTGTTGACTTCTCTTTCTGATAATTGCTTCACGGGGTCAAGCGCATATCATGAATACCTAATGAGCGTTTCATAAATCGCGAAAATCTCATTTTCGAAAAGTGCACTTTTGCTTGCAATTTATCTACTTAAAACCGACAATTAAAAAATAATAAAAATCCACGTCGGCAAGAGGGATGTTTGGACTATCAAAAAAAGCCTAAATGCTGGATTTTCGTCAAGGGAGATTCTTCTCTTTAAGTACTGCATGCATGTGAGGAATTCCACAAAATCACGACTTTAGTAAAGACTGTTACCGGTACAAAAATGGTGACAAAGCAAGTTTTAACACAGTTGTATGTAAACTTCTGACTACAGTTACTACGTGTACAAGTTAGTTTATGAACACATCTGGTTGGTTTGTACAGCATGCTTGATTTACATACAGTATTGTACATCTTTTGGAATTTTCATTTTTTGTTTATCCCATCTTTTGGGAGATGAACCCAAGCCTGCTCCAGACTGACCATTTGGGTGGCTCCAGTATTTTCTTAGAAAAGGGCCGAAACAATTACTGCTGAAACAAAACCTATTTAACTGCTTATACCCCATGGCCCCAAGGGTGTCATTCACTCATGGTACAATGACCCTGGAGCAGAGACACAAAGTATGGTTGAAATTGCATTTCCCACAGGCTTTTTTATGCATTCCACAAGGCTATAATGCCAGAAACACACAATCGTATGGTGAGCCACTTTGCATTACTGGTAGGCTTTGGAAACATGAACTACATAATTAACACGCATAAAAACTAGTTTCCATAAAATCGTAACACACACAAGCAGACTCAACTCAAGCAACTGTGCAACGAAAACACTGACGGAAACAATCGAGAAAGTTAAAACAAATTTGCTGACTGTCTGTGTTATTGCTTGCGTTGCAGTTTACGTCTAGTTTGCGCAATTGTGTCTGCGTTCGTTGCGATGATATGGAAATCAGGCTTGCGTTGACGATCGACATAATTATTGTGAAGGTCGACCTATTTTTTGGCATCGAGCAGCCCTTCAACATATAAAATGATGTCGGCCGGTGCCACACACACATTCCTCTTTTGTGGAAAACATCACAGGCTGAATTAAGTCGAGCGTTTGAAATTGCTTGGTAATTTCTGGAATCGGCGAGTTATTACTAGGAATCAAATTTTACTAAAGCCTACACGTATGTACATGTACTTAGCAGATCACCGCCAAAACAACTTTTACAAAACAATTTTTTCAACATTTCCGCAAAGTTTCAAAATTTGTATTTTTTACATGTACCGTATTAGTTACAGAATTTCAGTTGTCAAAAACCGTGAAACTGTCATTGGTATGGAAAGTCGCATTTTCACGAAATGGCGAATTTGCCACTCACTGATGAACTGCTTTTCAAAAAATGGCGAGGGGGGTACGGGTGGAGGTGTGTGATGGCCAGTGGAGTAAGTCCAAGTGGTAGGCCTACCGGGGTACCATACATGTAGATACCCACAACCTGTACATGCACTATGTACAACTGGCTGTATTATTAGGCCTTGGACTCAAGACGGCAATAAATCAAGTAGCCAACCACCTGACCACACAAAACCACTTTCCAGTGTTTATGAATGGAGCATTTTACCCTGCTTTATAGAGGTTATACCCAAGGGGGAACTTGTAGGTCAGTTGTTCTAGCATAATTAGGCCTACTGTTCAGAAATTCAACTGGCAAAGCTGTTTCATCAAGATTGTTTTTGGGGGGAAGAATTACATATGTACATGTACAAGTATTAAAATCCAAACTTATTTTTCTCTCTAAATGTACTGTGTGGGTCTACTTAAACTTTTGTGTCAATAAACGACCGTGTTTTTACATTTAAGGTAATCATGGAGGTATAGGAAAACATATGTAGGCCTAGTTGGAAACGTCTTCAAATTATAATGTAAAAAAAGAACTGAAACGCTGCACTTGAATTATGGGCTACATGTACATGTGTAGGCCTTTCACATAAATTTACGAAAAAGACATTTTATCTAAATTGATTTACATGTACATTGATTTACATGTTCATTTTTTGTTTGTCCCATTTCCTTGGAGATGAACCCAAGCCTGCTCCAGACTGACCATTTGGGTGGCTCCATTACTGAAATGCTGCATTTGAATTCAGGGCTCGAACATTACTGTTCTGGTGGCCAAATGCATGTAAAAACTCTCGCGTACCAGTCAAAACACTTTTTAAAAAGTCCGGGTGGACCAGTCAAGTTAATCATGTACACACGTACATGTATGTTCCAACACGTAAATTTGAGTTAAAGGAATTTAAAAAGTACAATTTTTCTTTAAAAAACGTTTTGGTGCATGTACTGTACAGAAATTTTCAGATTAGCGCTCGAAAGTATAGCTTTGAATTTGAATTTAATGTACACAAAAGATCACAAGTTGACATAACGGGTATAGCAAACTGTGTTCCCTGTTTTGGAAGCAGTGAATGAGGTGATTTGAAGTGCCCTAATTAGGGAACACTTATGGTGTTTCCTGATTTGGAGGCAGTCTATCATGTGACTATGTTTCCTATTCAGGAAACAATTGGTATGTTTCCTGATTTGGAAATATTTCTGCTGAATTCCACATGTTCCCTGATTAGGAAATGTGTTACCTGAATGGGAAATTTGTTTCCTGATTTGGAATTGTACCGGACTGCATGGTAAACTGATTTTTGTGTTCTCTGAAATTTACAACAGATGAGTCCACAACCAAGGACCCACCGTGTATGACGGAAGTTGACGAAAGCAGTGATGAAGCCGATAAATCTCTGAATACCGATGCCGCTCAAGATGTACAATGTAAGACCATTATGACACCAGCAGAGTCTATTTCAAAGAGAAAATGTAGCACAGTGGAGCTTTACATATGCAACTACTTGATGGGTGTTGCTTCCTAAATAACCATTTCGACATGTGCAGTTGTACATATTCCTTCTATGGTAAACTGACTTTAGTTATCTCTTTGAACAGATGAGTCCACAACCAAGGACCCACCAGGCTTGACGGAAGTTGACGATAGCAGTGACGAAGCCGTTAAATATCTGAATACTGATTCTGCTCAAGATGTAAAATGTAAGGATGCACTACTCGCAAACATATTTCAACAACTAAATGTGTACCACGATTGTAACCAGTCTCCCTCTGCTTCAGTCCCAAGTCAAGTAAAGTCAAACTGTTGTCGAGTCCCAAGTCAATTAGTCAAGTCAAGTCAAGTCAAACTGACCTCGAGTTACAAGTCAAGCCAAATCAAATGGCTTCCGAGTTTAAGGTAAAGTTGAATCACGTCAGGCATGTCGATCAAATCAGTTGAGGTCAAGAAGTTTTTGTCAAATCGCTGAATCTTGCATCCTTGTTGGGTATTTATTTTGCTCTTGCCAACAATGATAATTTTAAAAGAAATCTTCTGTTCTGAAAAAAATTTGGACCTCAAAATGACAAAATACATAAAAATTCATTTTTAGTTTTGGCAGTTGGGACTTGTGTCAAGTGAAGTCATTTAAGGTCTAAGTCTCAAGTCAAGTCAAGTCAGTGAAAGTCGAGACTTGAGTCGAGTCTCGAATCCGAGTCAATAAAACCATTAAAATGTGTACCCATATCAGTTTGTGAAATTAACATTAGCATTTTGTATATTTCAAAATTAATTTTGGAATTTATTTTATTTCATTTCATTTTATTTATTTATTTTTGAATTGTTTTAGATGAAATCCTAATCACTGACCCACCTTGCATGAACGAGGCTGACTACGGCAGCAACGAAGCAGGTCATTCTACCGGTACCTTTACTACCAATGGTAAGAGTGCCCAATTACAGTTGGAGTTTTTAAGATATATACTTTCAATGAACTTAGAACATTCCCAGCTAACACATAACGTTCTGCGAACGTTCGCTGAATGTTCGTTTTTGGTCACGTTCGTTTTGAACGTCGAGGGGACGTTCCCCGAACGTTCGTGAAAGTTACGTTCGTCTTGAACGTCGAGGGGACGTTCTGCCGACGTTTGAATCTTACGTTAGACTATAACGTTCTAAAAACGTTATTTAACAACGTTCGGAGAACGTTTGTTTTTGGACACATTCGTTTTAAACGTCGAGGGGACGTTCTGTGGACGTTTGAATCTAACGTTGCACTATAACGTCCTAAGAACGTTTTTTAATAACGTTCGGAGAATGTTCGTTTCTGGTCACGTTCGTTTTGAACGTCGAGGGGACGTTTGTGGACGTTTGGATCTGACGTTGTATTATAACGTTCTAAAAACGTTTTTTAATAACGTTTGGAGAAAGTTCGTTTTTAGTCACGTTCGTTTTGAACGTCGAGGGGACGTTCCGCGGACTTTTGAATCTAACGTTACACTATAACGTTCTAAGAACGTTTTTTAATAACGTTCTGAAAAAGTTCGTTTTTGGTCACGTTTGTTTTGAACGTCGAGGGGACGTTCTGCGGACGTTATAATCTAACGTTGCAGTGTAACGTTCTAAGAACGTTCCGAGAACGTTGTTAACAAAGCAGATTGCGTGGAGATAATTTTTCCGTAAATTTCACAAAAAAATGCGTTGTTTTAAGCTTTACGTTGTAACCACGCTCTGCCTGATTTCAAGTGTATGTACTTTTGTAATATAAAACACATCTATAGTCTAAAAAGGTAGGATTTGCAAGAAATAATATTTAAAAATATGGTTTCCAATGTCCGCCATTACCGCCAACTGTGACTACATACGAAGGAAATTCAAGGAGCATATATACAAAGCGTACTTACTATACGTAGTAAGAGGAAGTGACTGGTATCAAGAGCACTGGAACTGCAGGTAAGAGATTAGTTGATATGTAAAATAACACATTGAAAATAGTCCGATTACGTCATGATTACATCACAATTGCGTCACAGTAAAGCAGTCGTAAGTTCAATTGACAACGTCCTCTGAACGTCTTTTTGTAACGTTCGTTTCTAACGTTCGGAGGACGTCCAGAGAACGTCCCCCGTACGTTCGCGGAACGTTCGGGGGACGTTAGCTTTGAACGTGCCGAGGACGTCCAGAAAACTCCACACAATTACGTTCCCCGGACGTTCATTCCTAACGTCCCGCGAACGTTCAGCTAACGTTCGGGGAACGTTCGGGGGACGTTATTTGGTTAGCTGGGTTCATGCTGTATTTGACTTACTAGGCAAATGGCACATCAAAAGCTCAGTGGCAGATTAAATTTGGTTAGTGTAAGACAATTTTTAAGTTACACTTTGCCATGTACGAGGGTATGCACATTTGTTGCCAATAGTGTGGAACAGATATTACCTTTAAACAAATTCTTTATTGCAACAAATTGTGTATATAATTTAAAGAAACAAATACATTTTTTGAGCGCTGCATTATTAATTCTTATTGGTATGAATAATGTTTATTCAATTTTGTTTGAAGGCCTAAGTAATCTGAAAGAGAAGTGTTCATTCGAATCGGCAGAAAGGGTCGACACGAAGCCAAAACGAGTTCGGTTCACTGAGGAAAGTGGCATCTCCCTTGAAGCAGTTAAATGTAAGGATACACACTTACCATACTTATTGTAATCAACATATTACATACATTTGTGTTTCATTTTTTTCTCCGTTAATTGTGATATTTTGCCTTTTGAAATTTACAACAGATGAGTCCACAACCAAGGACCCACCTTGCTTTACGGAAGTTGACGAAAGCAGTGATGAAGCCGATAAATCTCTGAATACAGATGTCACTCAAGTTGTGAAATGTAAGAACACTGATGGAGACACATTTCGACACAAACTCATATGAGCAGTTACCATAGAACCTGTTACCATAGAACCAGGTTACCATAGAACCATGCACACCATTTTGCCATTGATGTATCACTTTCTAAAATATAGATCTCTGTTAATGACAATTATTGGAATTAAAATTCAACCAATTTGAACGAGGTATTCAAGTTATTAGTTCACTTTCATGCGATTAATAGAGATATTAATAGAGAAAGCCTGGAGCCCTCTTGAAGAACTACTCTCCCTCACTGAAGTTGACAGTGGCATTGTAGTGAGGTAGATTAAGGACAAAAAACACGAAGATCGTGACACGGTGGACAAAAGCACCCATTTTTTTTTAAAGACTCCTATGGGTATGTAGATTAATAAAATCCCATGCTCCAAAAAAATTGCAATGACCTTGACCTAATTATGACGTAATATATTCAAAATGGCCGCCATTTCCTTAAAACGGCATGTTTTTAGTTATATAATGCCGAGGCAAGTGATTTTAGTAGCGAATTATATGTATCAAAGGCCAAGGAATCGCATGGCAACGTTTGTGTTGCGCTGAAACAAACAGTTTCATCATTTTTGTATTAAATTTGTGGGAAAATCAGTGGTTTGTATTAAAATATTTTAACATGTTTCAATTTCAGCTCATGCTTGTGATGGCTAGCAGACCAATGTTAGTAACATTTGAAATTATAACTCTGTTTTGGATTGAAATGGTTTTGTTTCAGTTTCAGACAATGCAATTGTATGGTGGCCCCGGAGGGACATATTGTAGTCGTGAATATTTTCGCGACGTCGTGAATAATTTTCGCGATGTTCTGAAAATTTTCGCGACGTCGCGAAAAAAATTTACGACGTCGTGAATTTTTTCGCGACGTCGTAAATATTTGGCTATTAAAAATGTCACGACAAGTCGTAAAAAATTCACGACTGGGCGTGAAAAATTTCACGACTTGGCGTGAATTTTGTCGCCAAAATTTTTCAGCAGCTTGAGGGGTACTTGCTCACCAAGCTAGCGATAGAGGGCGTTTGGCGCCAAGCAGCGATTTTGCGCGCGCCATATGCACTGTCGTGACGGTACGGTGGTACGTTTCGCCCCCTGGCCGACTCGCCCCCTGGCCGACTCGCTCCTTGACCGAGACGCCACGGCTAAATCGCCCCTTGACCCAACCGATAAACTGGACCGATTGCTAAGTATAAATTTATACATGTATTTCATAAAACTAATGTCAAAATGCGCAATACAATAAAAATAATATCAACATAAAATTCAGAAAAAATAATATCAAAATACTGACAAAATACATGTACCACTGTTGATAAGCATTCACGTTTGGCCATTCTGTGTAATCGGGTGAAGAGGCGAGTCGACCAGGGACGACTCGGTCAAGGGACGAGTCATTCGGGGGCGACATGACCTAGTTTGCTGCAATGTACACACTGTTGAACCCCCCAAGCCACTGACAAATATTTACAACGAAAATTTACGACGTCGCAAAAAAATTCACGACCTAGTCGCGAAAAATTTTCGCGCCGTCCCAAAAAAAAAAAATTAAGACATCGCGAAAATCTTCGCGACGTCGCGAAAAAAATTCACGACGTCGTAAAAATTATTCACGACGTCGCGAAAATTTTCAGAACATCGCGAAAATTATTCACGACGTCGCGAAAATATTCACGACTACAAAATGTCCCTCCGGGGCCACCATACAATTGCCATATATATTCTTGGAAGACTGTATCTAGGCCTACTACGTACCTCTCGATACGTGAGACGATCTCCGTGGTAGATGAAGGATTTCAACCGTTCGGAAAAGTGCCTGATGATGGGTGCTGACGACCGGTTAAAGATCCAGCCATTGCCAGTCCCGGCACGAGGGGATAGCAGTATGGTAGTGGGGTACAAGAATAACACAAGGACAAAGTGGAGATGTGTTTCACGTCATAAATTTAAATTAAATTGGGAGAGAACCTTTAAAAAAATTGATAAATTTAAAGTAAACAATTTTAAGAAAAAGAGGTGCAAAAAAACATCACAAAAATTTGAAAATTGTCAACATTCGAAATGTCTAACAGCAGGTTAGACTCGGAAGGTGAAACTTGAAAAAAGCATCGGATGAGAGAGGTGTGTTTCAAAAAAACAAAAGTGGAGTTAAAAAAAGCTTGTTTACACCTACAAAGTAGGTATAATAAGGAATATTCTAAGAAAATTTACAAAACGGTTTTTTAAAAAATGTGAAAAAGCTTGGTGGAAATGGCGCCAAAAGAAAACAATTACAAAAAAGAAATTAAAAAAGCAATTTACAATGAAGGGTGGAGGGTTGAAAAATGTGCTATTTGAATAAAAACAACGTCAGAGACTTAGAGTGACAAGGGTTTCAAAGGAAACGAAATGAAGCTTGAAACCGAAAAAGGGGGGTGGGGGTGGGGGTGGGGGGGGGGGGGGGGGGGTGAGAGAGAGAGAGAGAGAGAAAGAGTAGTGGCAACGCCTTGTCTCACGTAGTGAGCAGCTACTCGTGGGATTCGAAGGAAAATGCGAACAAAAAAGTTTGGGAGGGATACATTCTCGGTGTGAAACGAAAAACCTTGTGAAAAACGAAAAAAAGTTTATGAACAATTTGATGAGAAGGTGTCGGTTATGTCACTTATAGATATTGAAATGTTTGAGAAGAGTAGTGGCAACGCCATGTCTCACGATGAGGTGAGCAGCTACTCGTTGGTTTACGAATATTAAAAAGATGCGAGATCAGCATTAAAGGGGGAAAAAAATGTCTATGGTTTAAAGGCAGCAATTCGTTTTGTGAATGTTTCGACTAGAGCAGAAGAGTTGCTTGAGTTTAATCGCGTTGGTGGTGATAATTTGGGTTTGGAATTTCTTGTTCGGCAGTTTTTCGTATTTCTTGAAGATCCGTTTAGCAAAGGCGATGTTATGGTTGGCTTTATTGAAGGGGAATTTACAAAAAATGGTATCCTGGGTTGAATGGGCCTTCCGGGGAGGAGTTCGTTTGCGGGCAGAGAGATTTCGTGGGATGAAGGAAGCTGGATATCCACATTTACGTAGTCTAAGAGTTTGATGATGTGTCGGAATTCGTCTTTATCTCTGGAGTGTGATTCGTAGCGTTGGCGTTCTCCTTGGATGACGCTAGAGAAAATTTTCGGGTTGTGATTTGATTTGAAGTTAACGTATGTGAATTTCTGGAAAGGTTTTTGGAAGATGCGGAAATGGATTTTGTTTGAAACAAGGGAGAAGTGGTTGATAGCAAGCGTAAGATCTAGGAAGTTAATCGTTTTAGAATTGACGGAGAAAGTGATTGGGATTGATGTGGGGTAAAGTCGTGACAGAGAACAGATGACGTCTTTGAAATTAAAATCGTCAGAGTTGCGAACGATGATCAATCCGTCGTCGATGTAGCGAACGAACAGGAGGATGTTAGGATGGTTGAACTCGGAGAAAAACTTAAATTCCTTGAAACCTAAAACAAGGTTGGCAATTTGGGCCGAGTGGTAACTGCCCATCTGAACGCCTTTATTCTGTTGAAAGAGGAATTTACCGATGGAAAAGTTACTAAAAAGATTAGTGAATTTGTGAAGGCTGAAGAGATAGGAGAAAAAATCCGAGGGTTCATCGCAACGTTCTGTGATATTTTGAAGGGTTTCTTGGATGTCGTCTGTTGAAATATTCGTGTAAAGACTTTCGAAATCAAAGGATATCAAGGAAATGTTGTCGTGGAAGGAAATTTCAAGTTCATTTAAACGACTGATCAATTGGAGGGAGTTGGTGATGATGGGCCACGGGAAGTTAGCTTCAGAGAATTTATCTTTAAATTTGCTGATTATTAAGGTGGAATCCAAGACATTTGGAAACAGGAGAAGTGACCCAACTATGGGCAGTAATGATAGGTCGGCCTTTCAGAGATCCTTCGTTATCGGCGGAAGGGGGTTCAACAAGTTTATGAACCTTAGGGAGGAGATCCATGGATGGAAGTTGGATTTTTGAAGATTTCAGAATCTTGGAAATTTCGGAGAAGTCGTTTTCGGCATGGTGGGAACTTTGTTCTGCAAAGATCTTATCCAAATGTTCACAGCCCTTTTCAATAAGTGAGGAAACAGATGTGCGTGTTAATCTTACCAAGGCAGGTGTACGTTTCGCACTGCGTCTGCCGCTTATACTCCTGAATGTACCAGCTCACATTATTGAAACAAAGGCCCATGTTTTTGTCTGAAATTCTAATAATAATGTTTTTGTCATTGGCAAGTTCTTGGATTTTTGTTGATGCAACTGATATTTTTCTGGTATTTGATGTGTGCTTCTTGGTTATTGAACCCGTCAGTTGGTGTTGCATTAAGTTCTTCCAGAACAGATTGTGTGTATTCGAATGTATTTCTGAAGACATTAGGATTACTGATTAGGGTAGCAAATTTGGGGGGAGTGAATTTTTGTTTTAATTTGAATATGTTGTTGGCAGGGGGAGGACGTCGAGGGAAATAGCGATCCCGAAGAACTAGTTGTCTCATAGAGAGCATAAATGACTTGTGGAGTGCTATCTTGTGGCAGTTCTCTTCGACAGAAGGATCAGTCAAGATGAATGATGGCCCGCAGTTGATAATCTCACTGAGTTTTGGATCAATGGTACACTTTGTGAAGTTATGGTAGCGGGCTTGGTGATCGTTAAGTTCTTGGCTTAAACAGTCTTCTCTAGCCTTCTGACGTTGTGATCTAATTTTATTATAAATGAACTTGGAGTGAATAGCGGATCTGCTGTTGATAAGACCTTTTGCAACGTGGTTGTCAACTGAAAGTTTATACATTTTACGTTCATAGTTTAGGGGAGCAGAGGCTTTGAGTTGGTAGATAGACCTTTCGTAGAGAGAGTCAACATCAATGGTGGTTCTTTCAATTTCTTTCTTAGTGGATGAAATAAGTGATCTAAGGTTGCAGATGTTATGGTGGGTATCAAGATGCATTTCTTCTTTCGTAATAACGTTATCCTGACTGACGAGTGTTATGTTAAAGTTGCATTCTAACTTGAACAAGGTTGGAACGTATTTATCTAACAGGAGGTGGAGTTTGTTAACGAGGCCGATGTGTTTGGAAAACAGATTGGTCGACTTGTGTTGGAACCGTCTCCATGTCGCGAGGGACTGGCAAGTTTTGATTTTCTTGATAGTTTTTGCGGCGTTAGTGTGGGGCATCTGTTGGTGAAAACGGTGAAAAAAGGTGATAAGGAGAGGTGGGGGTGGTTGGTGGTTGGGTTAAGGGTTAAGGGACGCGGCGCGGGCTGGTTTTTAAAAAAAAAATGGTGTGAATGGTGAAAAAAACATTGCAAAAAAAGAAGAAAAGAAAATGTTAAAAGGAAAAAGATGCCGGCGTGTGGAAGCTGTTAACAGTCTAATTTCAGTTATTTCAGAAATTGTTATATCCGGTCAGAATCATTGTGTTTCATTGTGTTATTGTTTTGGTTGATAGTTATTGTTTATTATATCATAATGACATCATGGTATCTTGTAGATCAGTGCCACGGTAATTATACTGTTACCATTTTGAACACAAAAAGATTAGCATTTTGGTGAAAAAAAACGGCAATAAAATCTGTTTTTTTCAAATTTTGTGTTATTTGTGTAGTATTGACGATGATGACGTCATATTTACATCAATATACATGTAGTCACCATAAAGGATATTAATTTTTTACAAACTAATACCACCCTCATTGAATTCCTTGACCTCAGAAACATAATTTTGGCATGTAGAAATCCCACCATGGCATTTGCGTTTGCTTTATTACATAACAAGAGGTTATGACGTCATAATGACGTAATTCAAGGTGATCCAATTCTCAGATTTTTTGGAGCATGACTTTTTTGAAATCTTTGGGTCAAACTGATACTTTGGTGAAAAAATGGTGCTTTTGTCCACCGTGTAACGATTTTTTCCTTAATCCACCTCACTATTGACATTGATGACAGCATGGATACAGATTGTGGCAACATAAAACCAACAGCTTGCAGTGGTAATTATTGTACACATACTTCTTGACCATAAATAAATAAACATGTTTTTTCGGCCTATGATAGAAACATTTTGAGGGAGATAAAAAAATGAGGGTAATTTTTTGTAAATTTTTGAAGTTGCAAATGATCTTTAATTTTTAAATGAATTGTTTATGATCTATGCAACATTGAGAGTGGAGGTGCGTTGGGCACACTCTATTCCTCCTCCTTCTCGTATATGATCTGATACCTGAGTAGGTGCCTTGGGCGCTGAGCTTGGCTCCCCCTATCTTCAGAAAATCATGGATTATTTCAAATTGATACAAATTTGGGAGTTATCGGCCCAAAATACAGTGGTAAGTATTGCTGTTTAACCCACTAGCACTCACTGGAAACAAATTATGTATCTTATCTAAGACTACTCACAGCTTCTTTGGTAATGTTTTGTCAGGTCAGTCATTAAAGTGATTAAGTAGTAGACATCCTTACCGAATGCAAGATTTGAAAGAAGATGAGTCAAGCTATGAGTACATGCCTGTCAATTGAGGGTGTATTGGCAAATACGTGAGTTGAACATGTAAGAACTACAGGTCGGTTCTGAGTGCTTTGAGGAGAACAGTGCAGGGCGGATTTGGGTGATTGAGGTGGGTTAATTTGGTAGATAATTATGTTTTCTTATCGTATGATACTTTGTAATAAGTCCATTTTTTTTGTCCCAAAGGGAGAACTGCAATTCCGCATCTGACAAAGATGATAGAGAAGAGATGCTGCAAGCTTGATTGCCCGAGTCATATTACAATGGCAACAGCCAAACACGCCCGGGACTCATTCAATCATTCAATATGGAACAACGTCAGTGGATTCTTGACTACCTTAATGCCCACCATGCAGGTTCCCACTATAGTTACGTGATTGGCACACAGCCAGTTTGCCTTACCGCATGGAGAATTATGTATGGAATCACCAAAACAAGATTTTACCAAATCAAACAAAAATCTACAGGTAATTCTTTTTTTAGAGTTCTTATAAAAGAATCACATTGAAATGTTATTGATTCTTCCTTGTATGATAACTACATGTACACAGAGGAAAAGCTTTTGATTTGTTGGCTAATTTATTTTTTTAAATTTTTGGCCTGTTTTGTCAATTGACAATCCTATTAGAAATCCTGAGATGAAGTACATAACAAATTAAACAACAAATGTCCGTTAATTTATACATGCATTCTCATGAGACCAGGTTATGTATTATACCCGAAAGCTTTCTCAGCACCATGTGGAGTATACTGGCCCGGCTGCATAATTTCGAGTTTAGAGAAACAACTTGCAACAGTAAAGCAAAAAGCCCCAATTTTTATTTTTAAATTATGCTATTTATTTATTTATTTTGCTTTTAATTTTTGTGGTTACAAAGGTGGTGCAAAAAAATTGACCAACCAGAACTGTTTCCGGAAGGGAAAACTTCACGTAAAAACAATGCGATCAATGGCGTGGTTACACACTTATGCCATCAAGCATGGCGACAGATTACCAGATTCGGAACAGATACATCTACCGTCCTGCCTTACTAAGGAAGAAGTCTTCAATTTGATGACAAGAGACACGACAGAGAATGAGGAAACCGGGTGTGGGAGGTCTATGTTTTTTCGACTCTGGAAACATGAATTTCCGCATATTGCTATCCCCAAAGTAAGTAAATGCACGTAAAGTGTGCATGAGTGTAATTTATTTACAATTTATCTCAGAAAATTGTTACTTATTGATGAACTGAATTGTAACCTAACGACGAGTTTACCTACCTGCTTAAGGCAACAGCCAGTAACTGAAGAGGGAAAAAAAACTATAGCGTAAAACCTCACCGCCAAGAGCAGACTGTATTGAACTTGTGCAGACCACGGCACATGTACTGCATACTGTTATTTTAGGAGTAAAAATTAAGGTACTTCATTGGCGTTTTGCTGTACGTATGCACGTCACAATGCAGTAAACTGCGTATTGCGACTTTTTCAAATGCGGGTACATAATGCAACATCAATAAAATGCCTTAAAGAAGCGTGTCCAGATTTTCTGGAAATTTGATGTACATGATCTAACTTAACAATCATTTAAAATACATCCCAAAAATAATGGTAAAACCGGAGATTTAACAGTAAAACGAAGGTTAAAATTTATTTCTAGGTAAACCGATTCACCAAATGTGATACATGTACCCTACTAAAAAATTCCCTGGAAAGTACCCTTGACAAGAACAAGAGAGCGGCACTGTGTCAGGAGCGGGATAAGCACCTGCAACTTCAAAAGTAAGGCTGTCCTGAATAAGACATGAGAAAGTTATAAATGTTGACCTCCCACCAACTCAACTTGTTCATTATTTTGAATAGTGATCAAATACTCAAAAATGCCATAGTATAGCAGAGGCCTGGGGAATATTGTGAATTCATGCAATCAACTGTGCTTTCAACAACTGGTCAAAAGAGAACAGATAATTAGGTGATCGGGCCGATCACCTATAGACTGTATCGAATAGCAGCCATTTCGTGGGGCACTTTTTGTTAATTAAACCTATCAACTATGGAAGCACAATATGTGCAACCATGCATGTCCTCAATGAACAAAGAAACTGCCTCACGAAATTTCTAATCTGAGGATCCTTTTTGGTTTTTAAAAAAAAAAGATAAATTTACAATGGAGACGCCAACCTGCATGACTCTGGTTGACGGGAGCAGCGATGAAGCGAACAGTATGCTGATTACAAATGACACCGATGACATGAGAGGTAACTATTGCCATAATTGTTTAACCGGCACTGTTTTAAAGTTGTATAAATTATTTCCTGTGAACACTTCACATGAACCAACCAACCAATCAAAAAAAGCCATTTATCTAGCATCTCGTTTAAAAGAATTTCATGACCAGAAAGTACAGCATTTTTGATTGCTTTAAAGGAACACGTTGCCTTCGGGTTGCGCTTTATTGGGCGTTTTTGGGCTATTACAAGCGTTTGAAGTATAATGAGCACGATCTGAAAGATGTTTAAAAAGTAGAATATAATGATCCACACAAACGTGCCTTAGAAACGCTTCAATTTTGCGTACTTTCTCGAAGCAGCACGCTCCGCCATTTATGGGAGTCAAAATCTTGACTCCCATAAATGGCGGAGAAATTATATTAGTCTTATTTCCAGCCTGGAGAAAGAACATATTTTTCCTTCCTCCGTTGCGTGTGATGTGCCTGTTTTTTTAATTCGTGTCTACAATAACCATTGGGTATAAATCATCCAAGTCCTTTCTATCGGTTTGTCCCATGACAATATTCTTACCCTGATTGGCGAGGTTTTCGTTTTTTCTTTTTTGACGCGTCTGCTGTGTTCTCTTGACGATCCATTTTTTGACAGCCAGTCGGGGTGTGTGTGTTAGTGTGTTTACATTTCACACATGTCTCGGGAGGCGGAGAATGGTATGGTACCTTGCGTTCATCTGATAGGTTTACCTGACCACTGGCTACGGCGCCAACCTAACTCCTGTTCGTCGCTGCATTTTGCCCACTACCCGGACGATCGTATTGACGGCTTGAAATACGTATACATTTCGCGGGACATGTAGTGGGGGTCAGAGGTCAGTGTTTGTTTTTTTTAACTACCATTCACTAATTATAACACATTAAATGTGTTTTATTGCAAGAACAACTCTTAATAAGTATAAGGAACACCCTCAAATGTGAGATTTCGTGAAATCTGAAGGCAACGTGTTCCTTTAACTTTAATTGTTACCTACATGTATATTATAGAGAAAGCCTGAAGCCCTCTTGAAGAACTACTCTCCCTCACTGAAGTTGACAGTGGCAATGACATTGATGACAGCATGGATACAGATTGTGGCAACATAAAACCAACAGCTTGCAGTGGTAATTATTGTACACATACTTCTTGACCATAAATAAATAAACATGTTTTTTCGGCCTATGATAGAAACATTTTGAGGGAGATAAAAAAATGAGGGTAATTTTTTTGTAAATTTTTGAAGTTGCAAATGATCTTTAATTTTTAAATGAATTGTTTATGATCTATGCAACATTGAGAGTGGAGGTGCGTTGGGCACACTCTATTCCTCCTCCTTCTTGTATATGATCTGATACCTGAGTAGGTGCCTTGGGCGCTGAGCTTGGCTCCCCCTATCTTCAGAAAATCATGGATTATTTCAAATTGATACAAATTTGGGAGTTATCGGCCCAAAATACAGTGGTAAGTATTGCTGTTTAACCCACTAGCACTCACTGGAAACAAATTATGTATCTTATCTAAGACTACTCACAGCTTCTTTGGTAATGTTTTGTCAGGTCAGTCATTAAAGTGATTAAGTAGTAGACATCCTTACCGAATGCAAGATTTGAAAGAAGATGAGTCAAGCTATGAGTACATGCCTGTCAATTGAGGGTGTATTGGCAAATACGCGAGTTGAACATGGAAGAACTACAGGTCGGTTCTGAGTGCTTTGAGGAGAACAGTGCAGGGCGGATTTGGGTGATTGAGGTGGGTTAATTTGGTAGATAATTATGTTTTCTTATCGTATGATACTTTGTAATAAGTCCACTTTTTTTGTCCCAAAGGGAGAACTGCAATTCCGCATCTGACAAAGATGATAGAGAAGAGATGCTGCAAGCTTGATTGCCCGAGTCATATTACAATGGCAACAGCCAAACACGCCCGGGACTCATTCAATCATTCAATATGGAACAACGTCAGTGGATTCTTGACTACCTTAATGCCCACCATGCAGGTTCCCACTATAGTTACGTGATTGGCACACGGCCAGTTTGCCTTACCGCATGGAGAATTATGTATGGAATCACCAAAACAAGATTTTACCAAATCAAACAAAAATCTACAGGTAATTCTTTTTTTAGAGTTCTTATAAAAGAATCACATTGAAATGTTATTGATTCTTCCTTGTATGATAACTACATGTACACAGAGGAAAAGCTTTTGATTTGTTGGCTAATTTATTTTTTTAAATTTTTGGCCTGTTTTGTCAATTGACAATCCTATTAGAAATCCTGAGATGAAGTACATAACAAATGTCCGTTAATTTATACATGCATTCTCATGAGACCAGGTTATGTATTATACCCGAAAGCTTTCTCAGCACCATGTGGAGTATACTGGCCCGGCTGCATAATTTCGAGTTTAGAGAAACAACTTGCAACAGTTAAGCAAAAAGCCCCAATTTTTTTTTTTAAATTATGCTATTTATTTATTTATTTTGCTTTTAATTTTTGTGGTTACAAAGGTGGTGCAAAAAAATTGACCAACCAGAACTGTTTCCGGAAGGGAAAACTTCACGTAAAAACAATGCGATCAATGGCGTGGTTACACACTTATGCCATCAAGCATGGCGACAGATTACCAGATTCGGAACAGATACATCTACCGTCCTGCCTTACTAAGGAAGAAGTCTTCAATTTGATGACAAGAGACACGACAGAGAATGAGGAAACAGGGTGTGGGAGGTCTATGTTTTTTCGACTCTGGAAACATGAATTTCCGCATATTGCTATCCCAAAAGTAAGTAAATGCACGTAAAGTGTGCATGAGTGTAATTTATTTACAATTTATCTCAGAAAATTGTTACTTATTGATGAACTGAATTGTAACCTAACGACGAGTTTACCTACCTGCTTAAGGCAACAGCCAGTAACTGAAGAGGGAAAAAAAACTATAGCGTAAAACCTCACCGCCAAGAGCAGACTGTATTGAACTTGTGCAGACCACGGCACATGTACTGCATACTGTTATTTTAGGAGTAAAAATTAAGGTACTTCATTGGCGTTTTGCTGTACGTATGCACGTCACAATGCAGTAAACTGCGTATTGCGACTTTTTCAAATGCGGGTACATAATGCATTGCAACATCAATAAAATGCCTTAAAGAAGCGTGTCCAGATTTTCTGGAAATTTGATGTACATGATCTAACTTAACAATCATATAAAATACATCCCAAAAATAATGGTAAAACCGGAGATTTAACAGTAAAACGAAGGTTAAAATTTATTTCTAGGTAAACCGATTCACCAAATGTGATACATGTACCCTACTAAAACATTCCCTGGAAAGTACCCTTGACAAGAACAAGAGAGCGGCACTGTGTCAGGAGCGGGATAAGCACCTGCAACTTCAAAAGTAAGGCTGTCCTGAATAAGACATGAGAAAGTTATAAATGTTGACCTCCCACCAACTCAACTTGTTCATTATTTTGAATAGTGATCAAATACTCAAAAATGCCATAGTATAGCAGAGGCCTGGGGAATATTGTGAATTCATGCAATCAACTGTGCTTTCAACAACTGGTCAAAAGAGAACAGATAATTAGGTGATCGGGCCGATCACCTATAGACTGTATCGAATAGCAGCCATTTCGTGGGGCACTTTTTGTTAATTAAACCTATCAACTATGGAAGCACACACTGTAAAAATTAAGTAGTCATTTTGCACCAAACATTAGTCAAATTAGAAATAAAAATTAGTCTTTGAACACGTGACTAATTTTGCAATCTAAAAGACTAACTGGAAATTTTTTGACTAACCAATTTCAGGAAAATACTAATCTCAGTTTATGCAAAGACTAATGCAGATTTTTGTAGGACTAATTTTTTTGAAAGACTAATTAGATCACATCCAAATTACTAATCATGTTAGTCACCCAAGTTCCGGAAGACGAATTAAATTCCAAATGACTAATTGTATGACTAATTAATTCGTGAAATACTAATTCCTTACAAAATTAGTCAGGCTTTGGAAGATTCCAAGGTTTGACGTCCCTCCCTCTGAACACTTACGTTAAATATGTCTTTCTTGAAGAAAATGAGCACGGCTCCATTGTCAGCTGGAAACTGTTTTTGTTGTATTTCAAGCCAAGAACACAATACAAATATTTGCCCTTTGTGCAGCTGCTTTAGGCTGTTTGTGCAGTATACGTGTTACTTATGTTGAGGTAGTTAGTTCGATTAGTAGAACAGCTGAGTGGCGTGATATTCTTTATGGCGCTGAAAAACGTAACAGCGTACATATTACACGTATGTCGTACGTGTACGTATATACACAGTACACACAGCGTTCAGCAGCGACAGATGCAGCCACGGCGACAGATCAGACTCAAAAGAGGTAGGGATTTCGTCCATAATTACCCGATTTATGTCTTTCAATCTCCGTAACTTTATGGCGTGGACTGTACTGAGAACTATAAGTCAGCGGCAACGTACGGATAATTTAGCAAACTGCAGGATTGTGCATGAATCCCGCGAGTCCAAATCGTGTAGGCTAGGCTATGTGCATAACATAGGCCTAGGCCTACGTGTAGGCTACGTTTGTACCGTGTACTGTGACTACAACTTGCATACAATTACAAACGTACGTACGTGGAGTGAAAATGTCTGTCTGCAGTACATGTGTTTTACATGTATGTTGACAAACAAAGCGATCATGTTTTGTATTGTATGACGAATGTACGTTCTACATTGCAAAAAGTTTCTTCGTACGTCGATTAACATGTAACTCGAACGTTGAATGGAATTTGCTTCACAAAATGGCTGTTACTCGTGTTAATATTTTTTCACAATTTGTTTCAAAAAAATTATTAGGCCTATTATGCGTGTACGTACGTACGTATACTCGTTACAGTGCTTTGCTCTATTGTTCTCAGTACATGTACATAAATTACAATCCACGCTATTAAAGTTACGTTGAAAGAGGTAAATCGGGCGAAAGCCCTACCTTACGAGTCTGATCTGTCGTCATTCGGTGGAATACGCTGCTTATCGCTGGGTGTATTCCTAGCAGGAAAAATGAGGTCAAAATGTCAGACTAATTTAGGGTACAAATACTAATTAAAAGACGAATTATTTTTCGGAATTGACTAATTAAATTTGTTGAATGACTAATTATTTTTTTTGGAAGACTAATTAAATTTGGTAAATGACTAATCACCCGAAGAATTAGGCAAATTAGACCATTTTTAAAGACTAATTATTATTAGTCATTGCACACATGTAATGACTAACCTTTCGACTGGGTGACTAAATAAAGATTAGTCAAATTATACCATGAAATGACTAATTTATTTTCGTCAATTGACTACTTAATTTTTACAGTGCAATATGTGCAACCATGCATGTCCTCAATGAACAAAGAAACTGCCTCACGAAATGGCGGCTATTCGATACGGTCTATTACTTTTGTACAATTTTGTTCTTTATTTTTATTTTTATTTTTCCGACAAAACAATCCCAGAGCTTTTCTTCAAAACAGGTTCAAGCTATCAACTTGAAACTTGGTAGGAACATCAACCCCAATGTGAATGTGTGCATACAAGTGTGACGTCACTGTAACGTCATCGGGTATCAAATTACAACCCCAAAATATGCATGTTTTAAATGCTTACGTCTTGAAAACACATAGGCAACTATGCCAATGAAACCAACCTGGATCTTTAAGAAACTTGGTACAAGCATAATAGTCTGGGAGCCCAGACCGATTTGTTTATCATCACGAGTACAAAAGGTCTGAGGCGTGGAATCAATAGGTGGGGCAAGTGTGACCTCCGAATGGCATTTCTTAAGTTGCAGATCCTGTACCTAAGGGAGGGGGAGGCCCCCTTTTGACCCCAAAATCACTTTTATAAACATTTTCGAGTACATCGATCAAACCTTCACCAAACTATCCTCTAGTGAACCCTAATCAATGATCGGCATTTCTTAAGTTGCAAATCCTGTACTTAGTATGCTTAAGAAAGCCCTTAATTAGCAGTAATTAGCGGTTTAATTATCATATCGAGTACATCAACCAAACCAACGGTAATAAATTCTCTGGGGTTTCCTGAGTAATGAATGACCTTTCTTAAGTGTCAAATCCTGTACCAAATCCCCTTAAGAAAAGGTCAAAGGTCATTCATTTGCAGTACACACAACAGCCGTCGGCAAAAAGCCCATTTGTTTTGAACGGGTAGCGCTATGAGCAAACGGCTGTTTTGTGTTTCATCCGCGGTTTAATCTCCGCTCGTTTTATGCGGACTCAGGCGAAGTTATCTGGCACTGGGGTGGTTGAAATAATTCTGCAGAGTACACTGGCCAAAGAAAGACGTTCTTAGTTCAACTTCTGTGGCGATTTCACTCGGGAGAATGTCAGTACCAGGTGAGACTGTATTTTTTAACGCAACCAGTCAAAGGAAAGATTCCGTCTCCGCTATGGGTTCCGTAGACACATCGCTTTGATGAATTTACCAGATTCTGTTTAGTGCACGTGTAATCAAATTCAAAATTTACAATTGCAATATTTGTCACCGTCAAAAGCCGCCGATTACATTATGGAGTGCCGAAGTGTGAGGTGTTGCCACGGTAATTGGCTCCAAACATCATGGCTGTCAGATAAAACACCATTCAAAAGCACAGGGAAACGGTTCAGTGATATTTAGCGTATACATACCAATTCCCAGCATTGCCTTGAGTGACGTATTTTCCTCGGTATAGCTCAAATGCATCGCAAAGGCGACTTTATCACAGGTCAGCAAACAACGGCTAAAGCTGCATGTTTCTTCCTTTTATGCCAAATACGTTGTATTAGAGCTAAGCTGTTTCCCCTATGAAACGGTCTTAGATGCCCACCGTGCATCCTCAGTCGTTCCGATGTCCGCTTATGTTTTTATGGTAACACGCCTTATAAGAAATCTGTAGTGTTCTGCACTAGACGTGATGTGTATCACCACATGTGCTCACCGGAACATGTGCACACCAAGACACACTGTAAAAATTAAGTAGTCATTTTGCACCAAAAATTAGTCAAATTGGAAATAAAAATTAGTCTTTGAACACGTGACTAATTTTGCAATCTAAAAGACTAACTGGACATTTTTTGACTAACCAATTTCAGGAAAATACTAATGTCAGTTTATGCAAAGACTAATGCAGATTTTTGAAAGACTAATTAGATCACATCCAAATTACTAATCATGTTAGTCACCTGAGTTCCGAAAGACAAATTAAATTCCAAATGACTAATTGTATGACTAATTAATTCGTGAAATACTAATTCCTTACAAAATTAGTCAGGCTTTGGAAGATTCCAAGGTTTGACGTCCCTCCCTCTGAACACTTCGTTAATTATGTCTTTCTTGAAGAAAATGAGCACGGCTCCATTGTCGGCTGGAAACTGTTTTTGTTGTATTTCAAGCCAAGAACACAATACAAATATTTGCCCTTTGTGCAGCTATACTTTGGGCTGTTTGTGCACAATACGTTACTTATGTTGAGGTAGTTAGTTCGATTAGTAGAACAGCTGAGTGGCGTGATATTCTTTTTGGCGCTGAAAAACGTAACAGCGTACATACGTACGTACGTGTGTATACACAGTACACACAGCGTTCAGCAGCGACAGATGCAGCCACGGCGACAGATCAGACTCAAAAGAGGTAGGGATTTCATCCATAATTACCCGATTTATGTCTTTCAATCTCGGTAACTTTATGGCGTGGACTGTACTGAGAACTATAAGGCAGCGGCAAAGTACGGATAATTTAGCAAACTGCAGGATTATGCATGAATCCCGCGAGTCCAAATCACTCAGCTAGGCTAGGCTATGTGCATAACATAGGCCTATGCCTACGTACGTACGTGTAGGCTACGTTTGTACCGTGTACTGTGACTACAACTTGCATACAAACGTACGTACGTACGTACGTGGAGTGAAAATGTCTGTCTGCAGTACATGTGTTTTACATGTATGTTGACAAACAAAGCGATCATGTTTAGTATTGTATGACGAATGTCGATCTACATTGCAAAAGGTTTCTTCGTACGTCGATTAACATGTAACTCGAACGTTGAATGGAATTTGCTTCACAAAATGGCTGTTACTCGTTAATATTTTTTCACAATTTGTTTCAAAAAAATAATTAGGCCTATTAATTATGCGTGTACGTACGTACGTATACTCGTTACAGTGCTTTGCTTTATTGTTCTCAGTACATAAACCCTATTGTTGATCGGTTGTGCTGATGCATGCTGGGTAAAGAAAGGGAGCATATCGCGCGCGTACGCCACAGTACGGTATGCTGTTGCTCCCTTTGTCTACCCATAATGCTCTGCGCTATTTACGTATCGCGATCGATCAGCAATAGGGTCTATGTACAAACATTACAATCCACGCTATTAAAGTAACGTTGAAAGAGGTAAATCGGGCGAAAGCCCTACCTTACGAGTCTGATCTGTCGTCATTCGGTGGAATACGCTGCTTATCGCTGGGTGTATTCCTAGCAGGAAAAATGAGGTCGAAATGTCAGACTAATTTAGGGTACAAAGACTAATTAAAAGACGAATTATTTTTCGGAATTGACTAATTAAATTTGTTAAATGACTAATTAATTTTTTTGGAAGACTAATTAAATTTGGTAAATGACTAATCATCCGAAAAATTAGGCAAATTAGACCATTTTTAAAGACTAATTATTATTAGTCATTGCACACGTGTAATGACTAACCTTTCGACTGGGTGACTAAATAAAGATTAGTCAAATTATACCATGAAATGACTAATTTTTTTTCGTCAATTGACTACTTAATTTTTACAGTGCATGGTGGCTTATGTTAGAGTTGGCATGCACTCTTTTTCTGCATTCCACTATTTAAAAATGGGCACCCGTCAATTCGTGACAGTATGGATTTTTTTTCTTCAAAACTACTGTGCGGGTTTATGCAATTTCTGAAACTTTACATACGCCACAAATGGCTGTCTCCGTGCACCGTGCAAGTCATAACATATTAAAATACATGCTGTACGTCCTTTATTAATAATGAATCAAAATTTGTATTATTTCAGAGAAATACTACTAAAGATGTTCAAAGCAATGGTAACAAACACGACATCATAATTAGTTATAGCTGTAAGTATACTTTTCTGATAAAAGTGCGATTATACATTTGCATAGATGGGATATAGTCCATGGGCCAGAGGCCAAAATTTCACTTATTGGTACCACCTGAGGTGGCAAAATCTAAATGCATTTTTTTGAAAGGTCTATGTCTAGGGATGATAAATTGATGTGATAGCAATCCCAGGGTGGCAGCTTAGTGGTAGAAAATGCCCACTTTTTAAGCCTAGTCAGAATGAAGCTTCTTCACAAATCCTTAGCACTTGGGTTAGGATATGGTTGAACAATTCGCAATTACACCATTATGCTTTGTTGTATGATGATGAAACTTGGTCAAATTGTTGTTTAGCTATAGCTTTTAAAAATGACGTCACGTAAAACATTTTTTTTCTCTAGAGGGCGCTGTTCATAGACGTATATAATGTGTTCATATATTACACAATTTTGTTTAGATGCTAAACAGTATTTTAAACATTAATCTTTTGTTCCTGTCCCCTGTGAAACAAACCAAACTTAATTAATAGTTTAAAAGTGTTGGTTTAGGTATGTTTTAACTATTTAGACGGTAACATTTAAAAAAACTGCCAGTATAGCACCTGTCTGAGTAACAGTATTGTCTATACATCATACATGTACATTGTAGTATTTATATTAGCGTCATGTGTACATGTATGTTGTTATCACCTATGTCTCAAATGTGCTTCCAAAGACATCACAAATTAAGTAACCATACTCCACGTGATTATGAAATTCACATGACAAATTTATTGCCATGGCAACTATAAGAGGGCGCTATACTTGGATGATTATTTTGTACATTTATATGACACTAAATAAGAGCAACTTGTATGATCATACAATATCCTGTGCATATAAATAGTTACAAATAACCTGCTCTTCAGTGGTGCATCTTGCCAGCTGCATTGTAAGGCAAATTGTACATGAAAAGTGACGGCTACAATGTAGGGTTACTATTAAAAACAGATAGAAAGTTGGCAACAGCCAATTCATTTAGCTGCAGGGTTAACTTCATTGTGTTAGGGAACAGCGTGAGTCGATGGCAACCTCAATCTGCCCGATAATTCCGAGTGCCTATCACGGGAGATACCAGAATCTTCAGGTTACACCGTTCTCAGATCCGAGATACCTCCGGTATCTCAAAACCGACTTGACCATTCTTGTCCTTTAAACACGGAGTAACCAACTCCCTAACCCAACAAAATATTTGGAAAATCCATCTCTACCAAATACACTTGAATAACGGAAATCTCCATTTAACTTTGGTGGAACACGTCACCGATCCTATAAACTCGGAAAGAAAAAATACCAATTCGTTATCAAAAATAATCCAAAACATACAATTAATCGGGATAGCCCATACAACAAAAATCAGGTAATTTACAAAAAACCCACACTCAAGGGTAACTATTGAAATTACCAAAACAAAAACTATACCTCAAAAATAGCTATCCCACTCAACAGATTCTTAAATTTAACGTGTACGAATGACACAAAATCCCAAAAATATAAACTGTGGAAATAAAAAATAAACAAAATAACACAACACATCGGTAAAACTCCAACTATAAAGGACTACAACACATTGCAATTAACTCGATTTTGACTGCAAATACCCGAAAAAAAGGTCCTTTTCCACAAAATAGAAACACAATCCGATGATAAATTTCCACCTACGGATCACACGCAGATATCAGGATTTTCCTCTCTGCTGAACACGAACGCTCATTGGACAACGGAACCAAACACAATGGGAGGTCACGCAGAGCATGATGCATCCACGACGCATAAAGAGCTGGGGAAACCAACACCAAACCAACTAACTGCAACAATGACGTGGTCGAAACACACCAGGCCTGTCAAGCCAGCATTGTGTCTCAACTTAACCGTATATACAACAGACACATCACCAAACTTTGACAGTCCCTACCCTAGACCAACTAAAAGCAGAAATTGCGCAAAAAGGCGCAAAACTAGATCTCTAAACTCAAAACATGAGATAAACGCCTTGACAAAAATTACCCAAACACTACAGAATATAACATAAACAGCAGCATATCGTTATATTCATACCGAAACGCCTACAAAATGTCAAGGCTAAACAAAACTCAAAGAAACTAAGAGATCACCAAACTTACAAATAGATGCGAACGCAAACTGTAAAAACCTATAAATAGCAACAACCTGTGAACAACTACCAACCTATCCAAAGCAAATCCTTCAGAAACTGAAAAATATACCGCTTTGGGTAAACAACTAAGAGTTTGTTCCGACAATTGCTAAAACATTGGGAAAAATCTACGAGCGGTAGATAACCTTAAAGGCCCGCAGCCGATTTCACGAAGCATTGCGCACTGCGTAAACCCACTTGCGCAACATTTTATTGCGTAAGTTGCGCAACATTCTTCCGAAGATAACACGCAGGCTATGAAGCTTGCGCCATTTGTCAAAAGTTGCGCAAGCTGCGCAATGCTTCGTGAAATCGGCTGCCGGTCACACATAGACGACGCACGGCCCGCGCACTGAAAATTCAGCAAAAAGGATCAGTGCGTCGTTGTGCCCCCAACTTTTGTCAGGATTTGGGAGAGGCTAGCGAGCTGACACCGAATGCATAGCGTGTTGCTGACGCGCTGCGCGTATACTGGGCGCATACAAAGCGCATACATACCGTATACAGAGCGCACGTGTCAAAAACTCCAACGAATACATCACGTGTTGCTAGCGTGTGGGACGAATGGCCAGCGAATGCACCGCGCGCTCAACGCACAGCCCGCGAACGGCAGCGGTCACGTGACTGTGCCTATAAAAAGCGTCGGCTCGTAGATCGTATTTCATCTTCTGAGGTGGTTCTTCTAGACACGATCAGTATAGGAACCTCTGTAATCACCCATGAGGGTCGGAGGAGAAGTGATGAGGAGGTGGTGCGGGACCCGCTTATTTACCCTATGACTACACGCTACGTACACGCCAGGTATACGCTAGGAACACGCAATAAGAACGTTGGGTGCGTTAGAGACCCGTTCAGCACGCTTATATTCGCCGCATGTTCGCTGGGCATGCGTTTAAAGCACGCTAGGTGTGCGCTAGGTGTGCACTAGGCGTTCGCTAGACCTCAGCCGCCGAACTTACAACGAATACACAGCGTGCGCTCCGCGTATGTCTGGCGTTGGTCTAGCGCGCTCTGCGCGTGTCTGGCGTCCTTTTGACGTGTACATTCATGCGTCGAGCTCCGCGTACATTTTTGTGCATGCACAAAAAATCCTGACGCATACAGCAAATGACGTCGAATGCATAACGTTGGTCCAACGCGCTCGACGAACGAGTATCGCATAATGACGCACACCTAGCGAACGACAACGCACTGGCCAAAATTGCAATTTTTTAATGCGCGGGCCGTGCGTCCCCCGTGCGTCGTCTATGTGTGACCGGGCCATAAAACACCCATAAATGAGAGTGGCCAATATGTTAAACACGCAAAAATCCTTTCTAACACCAAACGGCGACAAAAAGAAAGCATGCCGGCACCGGCACACGCCTTAACAAGCCAACGGATCAAAATAATGAAAGGACACTTCAAAAAGACAAAACTCCACTCAGTGTGAATATCCATAACAATACCAGTAACCAAAACAGAACTATAAAAAGAGCAGTCACTGAACACTAAACAATCCTGCTCTAACTAAACAAAATAACAAAAGCTGGTTCTATCGCTCTCAGGATTTACCCAAATGCGAGGTAATCCGATTCATTTTGAATCAACCCGCAACTGATGAAGGGCAGACGGAAGCCCAGAAAGCTAGCTCTTGCTAAACCTAAAGGAACTGAAAAACGTTCCAAAAACCGGGGAAACTCTCCCATACCACCAATGTACAATTAACCCAGTAAAAACGGTACAATTGGACAAAATACAAATTTGGAATAAAATAATATAACATTATATTTCAAATAATCAAAACAAGTCAATCAGAACGCCTGTGTCACTGAATGGGTAAGAGCCTTCACCCCCCCCCCCCCCCCCCCCCCCCCGCCCCCACTCCCCACCTTACAAATTTATAGTAACAATCAACATACTGGCATAGGATTAATTGTTCACCAACTGCCTGTCTGTATTTTATTGCCATAACCACCTGCAGTAACAGCGTAATTAATATTATGCCAACCCATATGCCAAAGGATGTACATATAATGGAATTATCATGTAACTTAATGGCAAAACACAAAACTAAGAAAAACAGAGACTAAGCTGCTCATTTGGAGATGCTATCACATGGTTTTGTACTTAGGTCGATCCTACAAAGCATTTAGCACCCTTAATGTTTTGCCACCTTGGGTGGTACCAATATCTGGTCTGGCCCATGGACTAATACTTTAAAAAGCCATACTGATTATGACCATAACATTTTATTGAGTTACAATGGCCCTTTATAATTCTATAATGACCTCAGTCTGATTCATTCGATAAGTCATTCATCATTCAGGACACCATTTAACTCTTTTTGGTTTGATTGTCGATTGTAAGACAGTTGTCATTTTGATAAGAATTTCATTTGATTATGGAATTATTGGGGATTGGGTATTGGGGTACCAAACGACAGAGTTAGGGAGGAAAGCACATATGTAAACAAATGGTGATGTCATTATGTTTCATGGTCCATTAATTTGGGATTAAAAATCCTGTGTTCACGTCTGGAAAGCCAAAAGGCAGGGAAAACCGTACTTGCACCAACCCGACCGGCGTGATCGAGTGATGACGTTCTGTATACTGCTGTGTGATGGGCATTTTTTAAAACTATGGACCCGGCCACCATTGTTACGTCAGTTGTCAGGGTAATTGGGTCTAAACAGTACTAAAGTAATATCGCGCGTCATTGTTTGTTGCTAAGGTTACTAGGTCAACACTAAACAAAATCTGGACTTCTTCCATGGGCTAACTTAATGGCTGGATTCACATGGAATTTTTTCCCCGTAGATTTTACGAGCGTCGCTTTCAGGGAAAAGGTCGGGGGACAAATAAATCCAGCACGATGTGACAAAGGGATTGCCCCACGTCCTCCTATAGACCGTATCGAATAGCCGAATTTCGTGGGGCAGTTTCTTTGTTCCTTGAGGACATGCATGATATGGTTGCCCATATTGTGCTTCCATTGTTGAACGGTTAAAGTAACGAAAGTGCCCCACAAAATGGCGGCTATTCGATACGGTCTATATCTCAACACGCTCTTTCCTTTTGTTAAAGAGGAACAATCCCCTTTACGAAAATCCAGTATTTAGGCTTTTTTCGATAGTCCAAACATCCCTCTTGCCGACGTGGATTTCTATTATTTTTTAATTGTCGGTTTTAAGTGGATAAATTGCAAGCAAAAGTGCGCTTTTCGAAAATGAGATTTTCGCGATTTCTGAAACGCTTATTAGGTATTCATGATATGCGCGTTACCACGTGACGCAATCCCGAGAAAGAGAAGTCAACACGATTGATAGCTCCATATGTTTACACGCAAAAAACATGGAAAACCGTCTCTGTTAGATGGTGTTTTTTGAAGAATTTTGTTGGTCCAAAAAGCCAAAGATATGCCCAGTAGCTGCGTGGTTGTATGTTTTACCAGACACTATGAAAAAAAAAGAGCAGAAAGATTTTCTTTTCTATTACCAAGAGAGAGAGAAAAATGAGTCGCTCATTCTATAACTTGTACGGCCGATGTTCAAACACGTGGGAAATACGCCCGCAGGGGACCGTACCATGCTGTATACACAGACCGCTGTGAATGCCGTTCGTTCCGTGACAAAACCACCTGTCGCAATGCACCAGTATTTACTTCAAAAGAGCTTCATTGTGAGCCACAATTTCATCGTTTTTTTCACAAAACAGGTAATAGTAGATTGTTGTCATATTATATGAAGTGTTTTTCACGTTTGTATTTTGAATTACAAGGACAAAACAGGCATGATAAACATTCACTTCGTGTATTTTCCATTCAATACTGCGCAGACCGTTTTGTATGTTTCTCAGGATGACGTCAAAACCCTGTTGATAAACAAGCCAAGTGACCTCGAGCGTTTCAGAATTTCGGGTGAAGAGGGTCGGAACTGTTTTACGTTTTAAGCAAAAGCCTGTCGATTTTTTGTGAAAAACAAGTTGTGATGGTGTTGTAGACACATACACCTCCATGATAAACAGAAAAATTAAAGGGGGGATTCTAGCTGTTTAACGCGGCAACAACACCCCCTAAAACCTGAAAGGAGTTCTTTAAATTCCTTGAATATTTCAAAGACAATAGGGGAAATCACAATGGTGGGTGGGGGTGGGTATATACACTCTGCATAATGAAGGGCCGGTGGATTCACACTGTCGAGGAAAAACGCCAACGCGAAGTGGCTTGAGCACTGCAGCCGATTTCACGAAACTTATACGCAGTTGCGTAAGCCCACTTGCACAACATTTTATTGCGAAGATAACACACAAGCTATGGGGCTTGCGCCATTTGTCAAAAGTGCGCAAGCTGCGCAGTGTTTCGTGAAATCGACTGCAGGTTATTATCTTTAGGTGTCAGAACCATAAGGCTCGAATTTTGGTCACGGCAAAGGAGTTATCTTGCCACGAAAGTTACATTTATGGATTTGTTTTGTTTTCGTCGGTTTTTGATGTCCTTAAAGTAACGACGGAGTGCTCGACAAAGCACTTCGCGTTTGCGATTTACGTGCATCTATAAGACCTCCCTATTCGCCTTTTCGCGCGTAAATGCGACGCGCGTCGCTTTGACAAAAAGTGTCCTGGTTGTTGGGTGGGGCGATTTGGAGTGAAACGACGCGTTGAAAACCAAATGTTTCGCGTCACGATCACGTCAAGATTTTTTTTTAGCCATGCAGAACATACGTCAAAAAAACGCTAGCAAAAAAAAGGATCGGCTTTTCGTTAATCATGAATGCACATGGACTTGAAATTTACCATGCGTCGCCTGACATACTGCGCGTACCGTGCGGATCCGTTCCATACCCAGTGTGGACTACCCAAAATACTATTTTCCCAAAAATACTCTATCCATGGGAATAAAACAGTTCCAATCTCCAATTTAGATGTGGTAGCAAACAATTTTTTGGTGTAATCATTGTTCATGGAACCAGATAATAATTTACAGAATGTCTTTTCGAACGACATAGGCCTATACGGATTGAGAGCGCGAAATTTCAGAATGGTTAGAAAAAATTGAGCACCACGCCACCACCACCACCACCACATGTGGCTACTGGCTACGCTGCTGGGTGGAATACCTGGACGGTCACTTATGAATACACTCAAACTATAACTTGACAATAACTTTAGAATTTAGGAACTAGTAACGTCCCATGAATGCAACGTGTCTATACAGAATCCGTGGCGGAAATTTGCTTTGACTGCTTGCGTTGTCCATAGTCTCACCTGGTAGGCCTAATGACATTTTCTCGATTGAATTCGCTACAGAAGTTGAACTAAGAACGTCTTTCTTTGGCCAGTTTACTCTACATAATTATTTCAACCACTCCAGTGCAGAGAACTTCGCTTAAGTCCGCATAAAACGAGAGGAGATTAAACCGCGGATGAAACACAAAACAGCCGTTTGCTAAAAGCGCTAGCCGTTCAAAACAAATGGGCCTTTTGCCGACGGCTGTTGTGTGTACTGCTAATGAATGACCTTTGACCTTTTCTTAAGGGGATTTGGTACAGGATTTGACACTTAAGGGTGCACCCCAGTAAATAGGCAGAGATCTGTGCGCCGAGCTCATGAATATTTTGTATGCCCTCAAATTATTCTTTATTAGGGAGAGTTGCGAGCTGAACGAGTGTGGCATTGTGTAAAATATGACTATCGTCACGATGTGGGGTATTTTTTCTTCCAATTACAAACATTTTAGACACTGTAGCTCCTAAAAGTGGCCCTATTTTGTCCAGTAGCGTATGTGCCTTTGTTCCAAAATGGAAGCTGGTCTGTTTAGCAATTTTCACTGTTGCAGGGGTAGTTTTGTTTCATGTGGAAATTAGGGAATGAAAGTGACGGATTACCCCCCTAAAATTGAACAGAATTGAAAAGATGAGATTTCAATGAGTGTTTTGGTTGTTGTCTCTAGACACTGAGAGAGTTGTGAGTATTTTTAAATGATTTTTGAAAATTGGGCATTTAGCATTGGTTCCTATGGGAGCCCTATTTACTGGGGTGCAACCTTAAGAAAGGTCATTCATTACTAAGGAAACCCCAGAGAAATGATTACCGTTGGTTTGGTTGATGTACTCGATATGATAATTAAACCGCTAATTATTAAGGGCTTTCTTAAGCATAGGCCTACTAAGTACAGGATTTGCAACTTAAGAAATGCCGATCATTGATTAGGGTTCACCAGAGGATAGTTTGGTAAAGGTTTGATCGATGTACTCGAAAATGTTTATAAAAGTGATTTTGGGGTCAAAAAGGGGCCTCCCCCTCCCTTAGGTACAGGATCTGCAACTTAAGAAATGCCATTCGGAGGTCACACTTGCCCCACCTATTGATTCCACGCCTCAGACCTTTTGTACTCGTGATGATGAACAAATCGGTCTGGGCTCCCAGACTATAAGCCCTATGGAAGAATATTACCAGCGTGTATAATATCATGATGGCATCAAGTGTGTCATCATTGTGACGTCATCAAGTATCAATTTAAAGCACAAAGAATGATGGAAAAAAGCATGTTTTGAAACGTTTCCGTCTCGAAAACCAAACGACCCAGGATCTTTTTATTTGGCACACAAATTGATCAGATCAAGGCCTAAAATTTTCTTTTGGTGGGAATTTTTATTTTACCATTCCTTATGGGGGTCAATTCAAGGTCAAAGTTCAGCAAAAAATTTATCTCAGTTTGGGACTTAATGGGCAATGTACTGACCGTTAAACCATACTATATATCAATGGAAAAAATGGTAAGAACATCAACCCTCATCCCTAGGTGTGCATACAAGTGTGACGTCGTCATTACGTCCTCAGGTGTCGAACAACACAAATTCAAAGTTTACTATTTTAACAATTCATATCTCAAGAATTTGTATTAGATACTTTTTCACAGCATGATACTTGATAGGTCTCAATGAACTGAACAAATCATTCAATGACATGGCCCCAACCTCCAGTCCAAATCGGAAGTTGTTCGAAAATGTATTATTTTTAAAGAATTTTAAATGCAAATAGAGCCAATGTGTTTTGAAGAGATTTTACCATAGTTCTATGGAACGAAATATTCCCTTCCATGTGGAGTTTGAGACCAATGATAACGTCATGGTGAGATTGGCTGTGCCAAAAATGTCATCGGACACAATTAGCTTTGAATAGTAAGTAGGCCTAATGTCTTGAGAATTCCAATACTGGCAATTGATATGTGAATGCTTCTTTTGAAACATCGATCAACTCAAGTTTTCAACCAATTTCAAAAGTGTGACGTTCATTATAAGATCAATGTTCATGTCGCCGATCAACTTGCGTTTGTAACAAAAACAAACGCCAAACTCTAGTTAAATATATTTTTCTTTTATAACAGGAATGAACGGCACAAGTATTACTGCCACACACACAAGGCTAAGCGGTTTCCCCAGCAGTACATGTCCATAATAGTAGATGGTATGGATCAAAAGTCAACACAATTACCAAGCTTCCTGATGACCCCCAATTAGTCCCTTGGTTCTATGTGGAAGTTACCGACACACATTACCGGAGTTATTGTGCATGGCCGAGGCAACCATGTTTTCATAGATTTCAAGGAGATTCCACATGACAGCAACACCACTGTCAATGTTCTTCTTCAGACATTAGAAAAATACCCCTGTCTCCCCCCAGTTTTGTACATACAGCTAGACAACTGTGGGCGAGAAAACAAAAACAAATACGTCCTGGGATTGTGTTGTATGCTTGTTATATGCTGGGAATATTTAAGAAGGTGAGTGCAATAACAACTGTCACAGGCTTACGAATTGCAGTTGGGCTATGATGACAGTAATTGAAAATACATATGTATTACTTTCTACGTAACGGTTTTGTTACAGCATTAAATATTATACATCTTTTTAAAAAAAATTAACGTCTTCCATGCAAATTTGATACATTAATACAATTATAAATGATATACCTCGTACATTGATGCTAGTTCACTTTAATTAGTTAAAACCAGATTACACGACATGGATTAGTTACATAATTTCCTTGTGCAACTGAAAAAGTGCTATTATTTGACCATTTACGTCAAAGGATAATACATGTATTCCGTTTGTTAGTACTATTCCCCCACCATGTGCAGAATATTGCCGCGCACGTGCGACACTGCGTGGGTGTATGCGTGAAGCAACCAGTATTACATGTAATAATTTGCAATTTGGCCCGGCTTTTGGAATAAACAATTTTGTCATGAAATGCCAATCAATTTGACACAAAACAAATCAATACTATGAGGTATATAAACCATATTGACTGCTCTTTGTTCTGGTGATGGTGCAAACTGTAAGGGGGCATGAAGGCTCTTATCCATTCAGTGACACAGTGCAAACTATATACCCTGTTATTTTACCTGGACCTGCTGTCTCAGGGAAAATATGCCTGGCGTCTCAAGATCATCTAGATAGTTTGCACCATCAACCCTTATGAGCAGTCAATATTTATATACTATCATAGGCGTTTAATGGCTTGGAGTGACAACAAGAGTATAATCTGCAGGCAAAACAAATTCTAATGATATTGTGCCATTTCATAGGAAGCATCAAGTCGCTTTAAAATACTAATGCACAATGTACACTAACAACATGCAAACATTCATGATTATTGATAGGGTACAAAATAAAATCTTTCAAACCCTTAGATTCCATCCTTGATATGGTATCTTTTGGTGTCTGTAATGTGTATTTTTCAACAAACAAGTTGCATAACATTTTTAAATACATGTATAAGCACATATTGATACGAAAACGTAATTTTCCAAAATTGGACATGTGCCTCATTCAATGACATTGGGTGACATATTAGAAAAATGGTCTGAAACTCTGAACTGATTGTAATCTTTTTCTAAAGGTATCTTTTGAACCATGTTGCAAAAATATCAGGTAAACTAGCTTTGCATTATGTATCCTGAACACAATACACATTCATTTCTTTCAGATCAAGTTGAGCTTCCTCATGGTTGGTCACACCCATGAGGACCAAATGTTCTCAAGGTTCTCGGTACATATGTGGCGTCATAAGGTACACACCCTTAGCAGTCTAATATCCCTGATACCAAAAGCCTACAATAAACCCAACACCACGGCGGAACGCCTTGTGGACACCTTCAACTTTCATGACTGGATCACTCCTCACCTTAGCCAAGTGACTGCTCACAGCAAGCCTCGCGTGTTTAAATTCACTTTGGATGAAAGAGGTATGTGCCTTTTTTTCTATAATAGAGGTTTTGCACAAGTACAGATAGCAGTATGGATACGAATATGTGCTTCGTGTCTGTCGTATGATTTCATACACAGCAGGGGTAAAAATTAACCTGAATTTCATGCTGGTCAGAAGGACCAGAAGATTAGAAAAAAATATACTGGTCCTAAAGAAAATTTGGTGCTTTTCAAAATGGCACAGAGATACTGCAACACTTTCTGGTTTAAGGTCATTGAGTGCAGGATGGATGGGATTGCTTTTTGATCCAACACTGGGGCATGTCTGGAGAGATCGGAGAAAGAAATGTAGTTATCTGAAAATGTCTAAAGCGATTAGGAATTCGTCGCATTGAGTAAGAAATGTTTACTGTGGATTAGCCAGCAGAAAATGTTTCTATTAGACAGTAAATGTTTGTATTCAGGGCTTGAAATTAACGGAAGCCGTTGCCCCTGGTCTTGGCCCCGGTGCCCTTTTGCAATTCTCCCATAGAGCTTTTTCATTTTCAAATGCAAGTGCCCTTTTTAAACTCCGAAAGACGACTCCAAAAACAGAAATGGCAGTGCCCTTTCAGTGACGAATTTCAAGCCCTGCTATTAGTCAGTAAGTGTATTTGACAGATATAGTGGTCCTTCTGATTTTTTTACTGGTCTCGGACCACAGGACCAGTGTTAATTTTGACCGCTCCACCGTGACAACAGTAATTATATGAGAATGGATACAGGTTCTGCAGATTTTTGGTGGTGGACGTTTTATTTCTTGATGCATGCATATACGGTTAATACAGATCGTATTTACAACAAAGTGTGAAAACTGAGATGAAAACAGTGCATATCAGATTTACCTCAAATACGTTCACATACAGTCACGCAGTGAGAAACCTACACTGTAAAAATTAAGTAGTCATTTTGCACCAAACATTAGTCAAATTGGAAATAAAAATTAGTCTTTGAACACGTGACTAATTTTGCAATCTAAAAGACTAACTGGACATTTTTTGACTAACCAATTTCAGGAAAATACTAATCTTAGTTTATGCAAAGACTAATGCAGATTTTTGTAAGACTAATTTTTTTGAAAGACTAATTAGATCACATCCAAATTACTAATCATGTTAGTCACCCGAGTTCCGGAAGACGAATTAAATTCCAAATGACTAATTGTATGACTAATTAATTCGTGAAATACTAATTCCTTACAAAATTAGTCAGGCTTTGGAAGATTCCAAGGTTTGACGTCCCTCCCTCTGAACACTTACGTTAAATATGTCTTTCTTGAAGAAAATGAGCACGGCTCCATTGTCAGCTGGAAACTGTTTTTGTTGTATTTCAAGCCAAAAACACAAAACAAAAATTTGCCCTTTGTGCAGCTGCTTTGAGCTCTTTGTGCACCATACGTGTAACTAATGTTGAGGTACTAGTAGTTAGTTCGATTAGTAGAACAGCTGAGTGGCGTGATATTCTTTTTGGCGCTGAAAAACGTAACAGCGTACATATACGTGTATACACAGTACACACAGCGTTTAGCAGCGACAGATGCAGCCACGGCGACAGATCAGACTCAAAAGAGGTAGGGATTTCGTCCATAATTACCCGATTTATGTCCTTCAATCTCGGTAACTTTATGGCGTGGACTGTACTGAGAACTATAAGGCAGCGGCAACGTACGGATAATTTAGCAAACTGCAGGATTGTGCATGAATCCCGCGAGTCCAAATCGCGCAGCTAGGCTAGGCTATGTGCATAACATAGGCCTAGGCGCCCTACGTACGTGTAGGCTACGTACGTTTGTACCGTGTACTGTGACTACAACTTGCATACAAACGTACGTACGTGGAGTGAAAATGTCTGTCTGCAGTACATGTGTTTTACATGTATGTTGACAAACAAAGCGATCATGTTTAGTATCGTATGACGAATGTACGTTCTACATTGCAAAAGGTTTCTTCATACGTCGATTAACATGTAACTCGAACGTTGAATGGAATTTGCCTCACAAAATGGCTGTGTTACTCGTGTTAATATTTTTCACAATTTGTTTCAAAACAATAATTAGGCCTAGGCCTATTAATATGCGTGTACGTACGTACGTATACTCGTTACAGTGCTTTGCTTTATTGTTCTCAGTACATGTATGTACATAAATTAAAATCCACGCTATTAAAGTTACGTTGAAAGAGGTAAATCGGGCGAAAGCCCTATCTTACGAGTCTGATCTGTCGTCATTCGGTGGAATACGCTGCTTATCGCTGGGTGTATTCCCAGCAGGAAAAATGAGGTCGAAATGTCAGACTAATTTAGGGTACAAAGACTAATTAAAAGACGAATTATTTTTCGGAATTGACTAATTAAATTTGTTGAATGACTAATTATTTTTTTTGGAAGACTAATTAAATTTGGTAAATGACTAATCACCCGAAAAATTAGGCAAATTAGACCATTTTTAAAGACTAATTATTATTAGTCATTGCACACATGTAATGACTAACCTTTCGACTGGGTGACTAAATAAAGATTAGTCAAATTATACCATGAAATGACTAATTTTTTTTCGTCAATTGACTACTTAATTTTTACAGTGTAGTTTGTTATACTTTAAGTGTACTTCGATGGAAACAGTTACTATTTTCATATTCGTATCCGTAAGCGTATTTGTACACGTGTTAAACCTCTTTGTTATCTTCAAGGTACCTCACTAGTCTTTGTTCAAGGCTTCACAGCCGAGCAATAATTAGCATTTTACTACTGCTCCGGCAGCAGAACGATAATTATCATATGACCGTGCGTGTGTGTTGTGTTCAATAGCAGCGTAGCCAAGGTTCTCTCCCGGGGGGCTGCCTGCCTGCCTGCTGCCTGCTACTCTTGGAGGGCGGCCGCTGGATGTTACCAGTAGTGCTACATTTAACGTGAGGTACTTGTAGCTAACCCACTGACCTGTATAACGGGCCAGAAGAACAACAGTGAAGGACTATGCAAGAATTAAAGCCACGCATCGGCTATCTTATTTCTTAAAACAGAGACTTTCAATGCATTTAAAAAACGGGTTTCTAGTCCATATGATCGCTTGGAATCTGTTCAACACAGTGTATTCTAGTGAAAATAAGATAACCAGTCTAGGCAAGCTGGCATTGTCTGCCATCTTTCTTCAGGCAAGATAGTGGCTTCCTTTTAGAAGTACATGTACCTTCATCCAGTCCATATGTACACTGTAAAAATTAAGTAGTCATTTTGCACCAAACATTAGTCAAATTGGAAATAAAAATTAGTCTTTGAACACGTGACTAATTTTGCAATCTAAAAGACTAACTGGACATTTTTTGACTAACCAATTTCAGGAAAATACTAATCTTAGTTTATGCAAAGACTAATGCAGATTTTTGTAAGACTAATTTTTTTGAAAGACTAATTAGATCACATCCAAATTACTAATCATGTTAGTCACCCGAGTTCCGGAAGACGAATTAAATTCCAAATGACTAATTAATTCGTGAAATACTAATTCCTTACAAAATTAGTCAGGCTTTGGAAGATTCCAAGGTTTGACGTCCCTCCCTCTGAACACTTACGTTAAATATGTCTTTCTTGAAGAAAATGAGCACGGCTCCATTGTCAGCTCGAAACTGTTTTTGTTGTATTTCAAGCCAAAAACACAAAACAAAAATTTGTCCTTTGTGCAGCTGCTTTGAGCTCTTTGTGCACCATACGTGTAACTTATGTTGAGGTACTAGTAGTTAGTTCGATTAGTAGAACAGCTGAGTGGCGTGATATTCTTTTTGGCGCTGAAAAACGTAACAGCGTACATGTACATATACGTGTATACACAGTACACACAGCGTTTAGCAGCGACAGATGCAGCCACGGCGACAGATCAGACTCAAAAGAGGTAGGGATTTCGTCCATAATTACCCGATTTATGTCCTTCAATCTCGGTAACTTTATGGCGTGGACTGTACTGAGAACTATAAGGCAGCGGCAACGTACGGATAATTTAGCAAACTGCAGGATTGTGCATGAATCCCGCGAGTCCAAATCGCGCAGCTAGGCTAGGCTATGTGCATAACATAGGCCTAGGCGCCTTACGTACGTGTAGGCTACGTACGTTTGTACCGTGTACTGTGACTACAACTTGCATACAAACGTACGTACGTGGAGTGAAAATGTCTGTCTGCAGTACATGTGTTTTACATGTATGTTGACAAACAAAGCGATCATGTTTAGTATCGTATGACGAATGTACATTCTACATTGCAAAAGGTTTCTTCATACGTCGATTAACATGTAACTCGAACGTTGAATGGAATTTGCCTCACAAAATGGCTGTGTTACTCGTGTTAATATTTTTCACAATTTGTTTCAAAAAAATAATTAGGCCTAGGCCTATTAATATGCGTGTACGTACGTACGTATACTCGTTACAGTGCTTTGCTTTATTGTTCTCAGTACATGTATGTACATAAATTAAAATCCACGCTATTAAAGTTACGTTGAAAGAGGTAAATCGGGCGAAAGCCCTATCTTACGAGTCTGATCTGTCGTCATTCGGTGGAATACGCTGCTTATCGCTGGGTGTATTCCCAGCAGGAAAAATGAGGTCGAAATGTCAGACTAATTTAGGGTACAAAGACTAATTAAAAGACGAATTATTTTTCGGAATTGACTAATTAAATTTGTTGAATGACTAATTATTTTTTTTGGAAGACTAATTAAATTTGGTAAATGACTAATCACCCGAAAAATTAGGCAAATTATACCATTTTTAAAGACTAATTATTATTAGTCATTGCACACATGTAATGACTAACCTTTCGACTGGGTGACTAAATAAAGATTAGTCAAATTATACCATGAAATTACTAAAAAATTTTCGTCAATTGACTACTTAATTTTTACAGTGTACATGTATACACACAGTGGGCCTAAGCCATGATGTCATAAGTTAATTGGGTTACAGTAAACTCTCGTTATAACGCACCACGATATAAAGCTCCTTTTTTCTAAGTCCCGGCCATTATTCTCTTCATGGTGTATGCATGCATTGGTTAATATACCACTCCCTGGATATAAAGCTCAAAATATTTTGGTCCCTTGAAGAGCACCATAATTAGGTATTAAAAGTGGGTTTGAATGGTATTAAACAATCCGTTTAAAACCGGATAGGGGCCTAGACACTGATATTGGCCCAAGCCAATATCAGTGCGTCCGGGCCCTTATCTGGTTTTAAACGGATAGTCGGACGACCCTGTAGATGTCACATGCACAGTGCAAATTTTGCTGTAGGGAGTGTGCAGTTTATGCATGCGTGTGCGTGCGAGTTCCATACGCTCACTAGGGCGTTGGCAAAAACATGAGCCAGCTAGTTTAATTGAGAGTTTACTGTACTTCTAGGTTATAAGTGAAAATATATATTTTTAAGGTTAACCTTAACGCCCTAGTGTGTATGTAAAATCATACGATTTTGGAGGATTGAGCAGGGTTGGGGTTAAAGCATATTTTGATTGGTGGACAGGTAAAGCTATGCTACAAACAAAAATGTGGAGCTCAACAGGCGAAGAGTGGTCGAACTGTGAAGTAGCAGAGGGGTTTGAACCCTATCTACTCACCAGTCACCCCACGGGCCAACCACTGCCATTCACAAAAGATAACAGTGCCCTGCAGATACCCAAGTTGGAGAAGGACATCAAGAAGGCCAAGGCTTTCCTTCAGCCGTATGAGCTGGAGGAGTGGAAAGACTTGATTTTGCAGCTCTACAATGAAAGTAAATCAGGTGAGGATTCCCTTATATTCCATAAGGTTGGAGACAGTGACCAAATTAAGTATGAACACTTTCATACCAATATTTTTGTAGTTGAATTTCAGGAGTCGGAACTTGCATTAATGCAAATGTAAAGAGAGTTACTTGAGAAACAATATAAACATTTAATATTTGTCAGAAATAGTTCTTTTAAAACCGGCAAACATTTTGTTAATGCCAAAGGCCCATATCTTGTTCGAATGCTCCTGTCTAAAAAAAACATAATATGAAAGATTCACAGTTAAAAAGATTAAATCATCAATGTTCATCTGAAAGTACTGGTTCATTTTGTAAAAATACACAATTTGAAAATTATCATTTTTAGAGCTTTAACCTCCATCAATATTCTCTGCTGAAAAATGATAGTGTGTACTCACCCTGGGAATAGTCACCAGGTGCAGTTTCAACTTTGGTCTTATGAACAATTATACAATGTGCACTGACCCTGGGAATGGTCACTTGAACGGTTATGAACAGCAGAAATATAGAAAATATGTAACAATTATTCACTGGGTACAATTAGTCGCGAAATTTCCGCATCGCGTTAATCGTTGATGGAAAACTGTCAGTACACTCATTCGATTGCACAGTTGCTTTAGAATTTAACCTAACCCTGTTGTTTTGATGGAATTTTACCATGAATAACTTCACCAAAATGCGGAAATTACAATTTAAAATAGCAATACATTTTAAACATTTTAAGAACAATGACAAGGTGCCATTATGTACTTGGGCCATTACGATTCATTTACTTCAAAACGACTGTTTTCCAATAACATTAATAATAATTTAATTATATTTTAATTACTACAATGTGAAATACCGGTACATTATGTCAATACACATGTATTGGAATATAATGGCGACCGTCGTGATTTGGGATCTTCTGTCTTGGATTTCAGCTCCATGAAACAGTATTCTTACAGGAACAATAATATTTGTAAACTAGAGCTACATGTACGTCTGTTCTATGAACAGAGCGTATGGCTTTTTCACATTTTTAAACTTTAAAACTTGAAAAACGCCTAACCAGAATACAATGATTCACTAAATTATCTATTTTTGAACAATTTTAAATTATAAGCCAAAAACTGTTTGACTAATGGTTATCGAGGTCAAAGGTCACCCTTTTCATTTTTTTTAAAGCTTGGCTATACCTAACCATAATGCTATGAGTCCCGTGTTGTTTGTTACCACTTTAAAATTATAAGCCAACGAAGATTTGACCACTAGGAAATGAGGTCAAAGGTCAAGCAATGTGCGCGTCTGCATATACTTGTATTTGATGCACCTTTAATCTGTCACGTGATGACGTCATCATGACGTCATAAATTAACGACATTTGCTAGTGATCGTATGTGGCGCAGGAAAATCGGCTGATTTGTTTTGAATGTTTGAATATGGAAAACATTAAATTGTATGCTCCTTTAATCTGATACCTGATGATGAACAGTTTTTGAGTTGTGTCAGTTTTCCTGGGTGGGGGAGTACTGCTATACAGATCTACCACTTTGAGGTGTTTGATGAACTGTGAGATACCAAGTTATGGTGCAGGTAAAAAACTTTTGATTACTTAATTAGCTCCTTGACGAGTATCATAACATGTAGGTTCAGGATTTAAACTTAAGAGAGTATTGAGCCAAATTTTATATAAAACAAAATAACATGTACATTTAATGGAAATGGTACAGAAGCCTTCATCGATTCAGAAAATATGTTTAGATTTGAAAATATGACAATTTTCAGTTTTTGCACATTTAAAAACATCGATTAGGCCTAAGTTACTGTAAAATTAGTACTATTTGTCATAATGTCACATGCAGTTATAAATTAAATATTTAAAAAGTTTATCCTGAAAACTAAGTTTAGAGGCAAGTTTTATTTCCCTTTGCGAATTCTAAACTGTTCATTGTTAGTTTGTTTTGTTCGCATTTGGGATGGAAATCCGATGTTTACTCGAAAAACTGATATACATATATTAGTCATCAAAGGCAGAAATCAGAGCACATAATTTGTTAAGATTGAAAAAAGTTTGGCCAAGAAGGAACAATTTCGTAATTATATTTGTTGAAGATGGTTCAATAAAATCCTGACAATGACTTAATGATATCAGGCCTATATTAAGCTTTGCACCTTACTAAACCTAAAAGGAAGAAAACAAACATTGGAATGAATGCTTCACGGCAAAACTACGACATTCCCTCAATAACATACAACTACTTTCGTGTAGAGAGTGGACTCTCTTAAATAAGACTGAAATAACATAAAAGATTGTATCCTACTCACATGTCCTTTTGTTAAACCATCTTCTGTTGAATTACACGTCCGTGGTAGACACAGTTAAAAGACTGCTTCCACGCAAAAAAATAGCGTGTCAGCGTGTCACCGTCTCGGCCGGTGCCGTGTCACACAGGGCACACGTAATAGACAGCTACGGTAAAAATTCATTTCTGCAAAGTTTGCTCGCATTGAGAACGGTCAAATCTAAAACTAGGCTCCTGGCATAACACTGCTCAGTCAACCGAAAACATAATGACATGATCATGGTGTCATTTTAAAGAGGAGATTCAACCCTAACAGATGTTCATTCATACGCGCCCTACTTTAGTTACAATTAGCAATAATATCTCGGTTTCGTTTGTTAAAATCCAACCTGTATATATACGGAAATGTTGACTTGGCTGAACTTTGGCCTTCAATTGACCCAGGAAGGAAGGGTCAGATGAAAATGACTACACAAAGCAAATTGTAGCCCAGGATCTGATCTATAATGTCTGCTAAATATGTAGACCCTGGGTCATGTGGTTTTATAGAGGGAAACATCTTACGAAATGCATATTTGGCTCATTTTTATGACGAAAATCCACTTTTTTGCTTTTTTTAATAATTATAATTACGTAATCATTGACGTCATGGTGATGTTCTAGATGGTGGTGGAAGTTTGTGATGGGGCCCATGCCTTTACTTAGTTTTATAAAGATCAAGCGTAGTTTAATAGCTAATATTGCTTCATAAGTACACACAAAATACCAAAAAAATGTGATTTTTGAATTGGCTGAACTTTGACCTTCAATTGACCCAGGAAGGAAGGGTCAGATGAAAATGACTACACAAAGCAAATTGTAGCCCAGGATCTGATCTATAATGTCTGCTAAATATGACGACCCTGGGTCATGTGGTTTTATAGAGGGAAACATTTTACGAAATGCATTTTTTTGTCATTTTCATGACGAAAATCCACTTTTGTGCCATTTTTTAATTATTATAATTACGTAATCAGTGACGTCATGGTTACGTTCTACATGGTGGTGGAAGTTTGTGATGGGGCCCATGCCTGTACCTAGTTTTATGAAGATCAAGCGTATTTTAGTAGCTAATATTGCTTCATAAGTAAAAACAAATACAAACAATGTGATTTTTGAATTGGCTGAACTTTGACCTTCGATTGACCCAGGAAGGGTCAGATGAAAATGCCTACACTAAGAACATTGTAGGCTAGGATCTGATCTATATGTTTGCCAAATATGAAGACCCTGCGTCACGCAGTTTTGGCAAGGGAATCATTTTGGTAATTTTCGGCTTTTTATACATTTTAAAACTATTGTAATGACGTAACTGACGACGTCACAATGAAGCCATTCTTGGGTGCACACCTCTTATACTATGTCTTTGATGTGACCAAGTTTAGTTAAGATCGAAGTTTGGGAACAACCTGAAAAAGTGGGCACAACACCTATGCGTTATGTCTATGGGGGAAAAATCAAAAGAAAAAAACGGGGAAAAAAAAAAATCAGAACGATTTCAAAGGCTTTTTTGAACTATCGAAAAACCCAATAAGGGCATCAAACGTTACATTTTGGTGTACAGCTCATGCCGTCATCCCTTTGACAGGAGCATTATCCCATTTCTAGAGCATTTTTTCAACTTAGGCCGTCTAAGTCTGACGTTTTGTCAAAGGTATTTACTCAATACTGTTGGCAAGCATGACCGTTTCAAAAATATTAATTTAACTTTCATGCTGGAAAATTGTAAAAACAGGTAACGAGACTGAGACTGAGACTGAATGCTACTTTCCCCTATTTGATCTGGTTGCAAACGCCACAATGAACATGGAAATGACAGCAGACAGTAATGATGATCAAGTAGCAGAAGACGAACTTTCGGAGGACAACCATCAAACTTTCAAAGTAAGTTTAACAGTAACCGTTGGGACCCTATTTTGCAGAAGTAGGGCTTATTAGCTCACCCTATTCAAAAATGTTTGGTATACAAATTTGGTTGTATTTTTTAGTGGGGGTGGTAAGGGGTAATGTGAGAGGATGGAAGAATAAAATAGGAATGGGAAATAACACGATTCTTGAAGTGACACTTCAAGTCTGTCTTTTTGTGCGATCATGGATAGTGATCCAAAACTGATAAACACTGCATGAACATTTCAATTTTTCTTAAATTAATCAAAAGAATACCTCGACCAGTAAAGAAATGTCGCGCGAATGGTGGAGCCATTTTGCTGAAAAGTTGAACCACGACATTTGAAAAATTGAGTACGACGTTTGGCTGTCTGTTTTGTAATTTCATACTTATAACAGTGTTGCATACTCTGCTTTTTATTTCATTCCCCACACCCCCCTCTTCCCCACATCCCCCGCACCCCAAAAAAGTGATGTTAGTGTTTTGCTTTATATGGGACATTTTCATGGCCATATTTTCTTTGTTAAATGCGCTAATATACCTACTAGGCAAATACATAGGGAAATACATAAAAATTGGAAAACAATCGTGGTAAGAAAGAAAGAGTATAATATAATGTTGCTATGTGTACCCTAAATAATATTGTTCAACACCTACCACCTGTTTTTCCTTGTTTATATGATCCCAGTAAAGAGCTTTTGTTCCTCTGCAGGTTAATATTGGCCCTGCCCCAAAAAAGAAGCCAGCTGCAAAGAAAAAATCACTTTCGAGACAACGACAACGTCTGAAAACACGCCGACAGAAACAACTAAAGGGACCAACATGGGCTGATGTGGTGGGCAAATTTGCTTAAAAGGTATGTGAAATGAATTCAAGGACTAATTTCACCGGTATCACCACAAATGCATACTTCCGAGTTTGCCCAATTAACCCTGCCCCCTTGGTCTTGGATATTGTTGCTATGCCTCACACGCTATCGTCAAAATTTCCACACACACTGCACAAACCAATGGGACTTTCAACGGAAAGCACAGATTCATTGGAGAAAACTCAGGTATTCATGTTTCAGGGTCGACAGTTACCGTAGCATGCACTTAGTAAAAGGCCAGTGATACAGAGATGTCGTATATTCATAACAATTTGCTTTATTACCTTTGAACAGCGAATTGCCCGGCCTTGAAACCAAAAATTCACCCGGAACACCGCATACAACGTATGGGCAGAAAATTGCGTGATTTTGGTTTGTGAGGCAATGCACTTTGACCTATGTGGGCACTGTCTAATAGCTCTGTTTCGATTGGTCGGCGGGTTCGGTTGATTGACAGGTCGGAACTATGCATTCAACCGAACCCGCCGACCAATCACAACAGAGCTAGCAGATATCACTGACATAGGTCAAAGTGCATTGTCTCACAACAACATGATCACGCGATATGTTCTGCCGGCCCCATACAATTTGTACAGTGTGGTATGCGATGATACAGGTGAATTTTTGGTTTCAAGGCCGGTCGTTTCGTTGTTCAAAAGGTACGAAACAGGCATGTGATTTCTCAGTTTTTTCCCGGAAATCCGTTTTTTTTGGCCCAAAAACATGACCCCTGTGAATCCGTTGAGAAATTAGGGGGTAGAGTATGCTAATTTAAATAGTCATAGCGCGCGACAAATTTCACGCGAAATAAAATTTCTGACTAAATACATAACATTGGATGGACTAGTTTAAGTCTAAGTGAATTGTCAGGTACCCAATGCATCCATACGCATGACGCGTGAGACTGATTCAGGACCCGACTGAAACAACTGTCTGAGTGTGTGGCATGATAAAACGTGTTGTGTACGTGTTTGTGTGGCGAGGTATACTGCATGCACAGTGTAAAGCGAGCGAGCGAGCGGTGCATACGGCAAGTAGGTGCATACATGTACATGTATGATCTGCGTACGTGGCAAACAGCGTCGCATGTAGGCTACGTGTATGTTGTGAAAAATGTCGGCCGCGGGAGCAATTTTGCCGCGGGGAGACGTGTCAGTTCGAGAAATAGACAAGGGAGTCAGAAATAAATTTCGATGGGATTGGTTCCGGTTGCAACCATGGTCAATGGTTGGCTTTGCTTTCGTTGCAACAGACTGTCTCTACGTCATGTACGTGGACGGGCCGAACAAACAACTGTTTTCACCCTCAAAATGGCCATCCGATGGTGCTTGACACCATCCGATGTACAAATGGATATCGAGATTTAGTCCAAGGTACAACAATTTAGTTAAATTGTCATCAAAAGTGCAATTTTCCCCTCCGATTTAGAGACCGCGACCGTTTCTTTCGTTACAAATTTATTCCAAGTTCCATGTTGCGCTAGCGCATAGCCGCGGCCGTACGGTCGGTCGCGCATTGTAGAAACCGCTTGAGTGCAGCGCGGGTAATATTACAACGTGTACCGGTAGTTAGTGTGAACTCTATAGCAATGCCTAATGCACGCTGTAGATTTCACACTAACTACACGTTGTAAATAAACGCGCAGCGGTTTCTAACTACAACGTGGCCGTGTGCCAATCCTTGGTGGCCGAATATTCATAGATTTCAACCCAATTTCAGACCTTGTGTTCAAAACATATGAGACAGGTTGAACAAAGAAAAAATAAAAAAAAAAAAATGAAAATTGCCCAATAGTTGCCCAAGGAGGCTCTAAAATGCACCACAGAGCATGTACAGTTCAAAAAAAATCCGGGGCCCTTAAGCAGGCCCCGGACCCCACGTCGTAATGACTTCGCGCTGCGCGCTCGCAATTTCAGGTTTTTTATTAAACATCCAATCACATCCCTGACGAAAGCACGTATGTCATGATATGACATCCCTGTATTACTGGCCCTTTACTCTGTGTGTTCCAAGATAACTGTCGACCCTGAAACATGAATGCCTTTGAGTTTTCTCCAATGAATCTGTGCTTTCTGTTGAAAAGCCCATTGCTTTGTGAGTAGTGTGTCGCCATTTTGACGATAGCGTGTGAGTCATAGCAACAATATCCACGGGGCGGGGCTAACTAGGCAAACTCGGAACTATGCATTGGCTGCAGTGATTTGTTTACACCCTGTGCTGCCAAATTAGAAACTATAAGTTATGTCAGGCGCACTTAATATGCTGAAGTATGATGCAAATCTTGCACACTTACAGCTCATGAGTGGCATTCATGCAATTTGCACACGAAAAAAAACAGTTTGTGAATCAATCTCATGTACATTTACATGCGAGTCTTTCCACGGTAAAGGGGGAAAAATGTAACACCGGCTTTTTAGAAAGGCATGTTGTCACACTATTTGTAACCCTTTTTGGGCCTAAGTTATCTCTTCAGAACAACTTAAACTTATTTCTTTTATTTTGAGACCAGACAAAGGTATCTCCTTGAAAATATGGTCTGTGTTGCCAAAATGCCCCCTTTACTGTGGAAAGACCCACGTATCAGTTTTGTAGATGTGGTGTATCATGTATGTATTACACCTTTTCTAATTTTGCATTACCACGTGTGGCACACAGCTTACATAACCAGCTTTGTTATTGGCTTACAGGCTAAATCCCAGCAAATGATACTACAAATTGGTTGACATCTCGCGAGCAGCCCGCGATTTTGGACACTGAACGAATGACTTCCGCTGTGTCCCCGGCCACAATGTCATCGGGCCACTGGCAAGTTGTTTTAGGCTTCTCAAAATAGTCTGGTAGCATTGAATGCTAAAGGCAAGGGTATACATGTATATCAGACATTTATGACAAATATCCTCCTTTTGCGATTGTTTATCACATTCAACCTTTTTTTAAATTTTTTGTTTGTTTGTATGGTACGCAAATTACAAATGTTTGCATAAATTATTAAAGCTTTCAAACTGCTATGCAAATGAATTTTTATTATGAACAGCAACTTCTGTGATGCGTTTTTGCTTCCTAAATTACTCCCTAGGATCTAATTGGGGAATAAAAAGGGATTTGGCAATTCTTAATGTTTTAAAATGGCTAAGGGCGTGGACGAGTGGTACCGGTAATGGCCATTTAAATACCTTTTTGTGTACATTAGGGTCTTTCTAGAAAATTAGGGGTCCAAAAGTGTGACATTTAGTGTCCCCTGTTACACCTGATGTGTTATTTTTCCAAAAAAATTCATTAAAATGGCTTTTAAACCATTTTGTATGAATTGTACTTTATGTACTCACTCTTTGAGATGAAAGGTATTTAAAGAATGTCTCCTGAATTTACAAAAACAAGATGTAAAATGTAACGGGGGACACCAACATTGGACCCCTAATTTATAGAAAGACCCATTAGTAAAACCAAAATTAGATTGCCATTTTGTCATGTTTTCCATACTTTCCTACATGCATAGTGTTCATTTAAACTATACTGTGCATAAAGTTGTTTTTATTCAATCGTTCGCGTGTTGTACGCATACGACGGGGTACTTATTTTTGTCACAGTGCACGTTTTGCTTTCTAGCGTGTGCAATTTCTGTGTGCATGTTCCATATGCGCCGACTAGGGTGCGGCTGCGAGCCAGGCAAGAGAGTGTTTATAAGACTGGCTCACTGGTATTTATTGTCCATTCATAAATATTAGACATTTAACGCATCCCTGTTTGCTGAGAGCATGTCACGTGGGCAGTTTTAAAATAACGATAAAGGACCGGCCTGTCTTAAACATTTCAGACCCTGGCTCGCATATAGCGCCCGCGCACTGGTCAGCACATGCACACAGAAACTGCCTGCTCCCAAAAGCATGGTGTGCACTGTGAAAAAGTCTTACCGGTCGTGTTCGTGCATGTAATATATACACAACACACTTGCATTATGCATAACGCGCACAATCGAACAACAACTCCTCGACGCACAGCTAGCCATTTATACGAATGTTGTGTAGGGAATGGGTCACGTAACGTAAGTGAATGCAGAACATGGCTGAAACGACAAGCTAATTTTTAGGAGTTTTAATGATTTACACAAACGTGGGATTAAAAATAGGCTCGAGCAAAATGTTGAAGACTGGCCAAACCTAAATACCATAGACAGTTTACGCATCCTCATTGGCTGAGAGCACATGTGACCAGTTTTAAAATAATGATGAAGACCAGTGATTTACCGAAGGTGATCATAAGTGTGCTAACGATAAACGTCTGTAACTTGCGACTTAACCACGTGTTTATTACGAAGAAGGATTTGTTGTCATGAGTGTAACTTGGGCATTAATAACATGTGGGTACTTGCACTCGGGTGTTTAACCTTTTGCCGTGAGTTAGACGTGTATAACTTAATCAGGTTTCGTAATTCGATGACTTATTTATAAGTGCATGTCAATCGTCTTGTTTATTGTATTAAGTATGTGGAGATACCAATCATGTGTTCTACATGTACCTTTAACCCTTTTAGTAAAATGCAAATGATGAACATATGTACTCTACACTGTAAAAAAAGATTAGTCATTTTGACTAATAAAAATTAGTCCTACGCGATGTCTCATACGACTAACTTAAATTAGTCATAGAGATCATGTGACTAAAAAATATTAGTCATTTTTTGGTCAGATGTGACTAGTTTTTGTTAGTCCTGTGACTAAACCATGCGATGTCTCATACGACTAAGCAACTAGTCATGTGACTTTTACTGTTAGTCTTTCAAAGTGATGACTAATGTAATTTGTCACATGACTAAAGACCTCCCTGCCGAAAAAACCACACACACACACACAAAAGTGTTCAATGAACTAATACTGTATATGTATTCCATTAATACAAGTACTATACTTGTGGACTGAAAATACAAAAATAATACATACTCTTTAGCACTCGAATAAAATAAACAAATATACACTATACAGTAGATGCTCCAAAGTGTTAGAAAAAGGACGTTTTAAGTCTCATGTTTTCATTGAAGAAAAATTTGTATTGAAAAAAATATAATACTGGTCTTTGTAAAGATTGGCGGGCAAACTGCCACAAAACCTTGAATATAATAACCCTACAAAAATATGGTGATATTATACTTTGTAAAAAGTTGTTGATGCGTAGCACACACTGTCTAATATCAAAATCCCAGAGTCAGCCAAGCTTATGGTGCAATGCACATTCATCCTTTCAGAGCATCAAAGTCCCGCAAAAGGTGCATCACACCGAAAGCAGATGCACACAATTGAACCATTATTAAGATATAGCAGGATGTTAAAAGCCTCTATTTCACAAAACAATACGGTCGAACACTGACGATAGAAGGTCCTTTGGACTTTGTAAATTACCTTATCAGTCTTGAAAACAAAGGAAAAGTCTTGGAACTGAAACATTTCCTTCTTATAAGCATTACTTTGTATTAACAGTGCTTTTATAATCAGTGTTCGACTGTACCGGTATGCATAATAGACAGTAACATTTAGCATCCACTTTTATATTGATTTCATCTCCTATACAATTGATCACGTTCAAATGACGTCACTTCCTACAAATCGCAACGTGCATCAGAATTTTGAGCGTATTTTTTTTGTGACGCGCATCGGCTGTGCCGTATTTCGAACAAATTTCGAGCAACACGCGCGCGTGTTTGGAACATGTTACAGCATGTGCATGCGCGTACTTGTCTTGATATCGTTTAATACGCAGTAGCATTTTTTTCCTACGAAGATGGCATCTGTGAACGTGATCAATACATGGTTCCTGATACAAGGACATCTTATTTAAAGTTTGACTGTATACATGTACATGTAATAATGATTAAAGGGGGTCATTCCGTGTCAACGCTTTTGGACCTGACCATCACGGATTAAAATTAAATTTGGTGTGCTGATTTGACTCCTTGAGAAACTCTGAAGCTTTTGAAATGGCCATTTCATAAAAGCATCAAAATTGTATCTCTTACACAAGAGTTATGTGAATTTATAACCTTTGACCCCGATTTACAAAAATGCTTTTATTTTATAAGTTAGCTTAATATGTGAAGAACATTTCCAGACAGATTAGGGATGGGCACTCTTGCGGTTTTGAATTATGATTACTTTAAAATTGGTTAACAAGTAAATAACATGTACATAACATGTAAATAACATGTAAAAAACATTTACAGTATACAAGTATACAAGTATACAAGTATACATACATACATTGTAGTGTAATGTGTAGTACTGCATGTGATATGTATAATCCATGTGAACAATGTGGCCCCTATACATAGAGGCAAAGACTCAATGATGATGTTGGTATCAGTATTTGGTTTCACATTAACATTTATTAAATGGGTTTAATGAACTTCTTAGCCGGTAGGCTGAAATAAATGAAGCTTACGACTTACGGTACGAGTATGGTCCCACTAAAGGGTGAAATAACATGTAAACTACATGCAGTACTACATCATGTACACATTACAGTGTGTACATGTATAATTTACATGTTAGCCAATGTTCAAATAATCATATAACTCCAAAACTGTAAGAGTGCCCATTCCAAATATTTCTGGAAATGTTCCTAACATCTTAAGCTAAGAAATAAAAAAACTAACCATTTTTCGAAGGAGTGAAATCAGCACACCAGATTCCATTTCAATTTGTGATGGTCAGGTCCAAAAGCGAGTTGAACTGACACGGAATGAGCCAAAGGCCGTCCAAAGTTGTAAGCATTTTCAACGTTCTGCAAAGCGTTGAAAGGGGGTGGCTAGAGGAATGTGTAGGAGGTTGACACTTTGTAGTGTATTTCAGGGGAGGGAGGGGTTCTTGAAAAGTACTATCCGAGTCGGAAGTGTAAAAATGTTGACAACTTTTCGATGGCCCTACAGGTGGACCAGTAAGGCTAAACAAACATCCTAAAGGTTTAAGGTTTAATGAAGATTGTTTAACCTTTTCAATTACAAAATCACACAGCGATGCACTTTCGTGTTGTCTTGGATGTTCAAGATCACCTTTTGGATGAACATCAATTAAATTCAATCACTGCAGCTTTTAGGAAAGAACTTGCCGACGTAACCATGATGTCATTAAGGATATAAAACTGCATTGATGTGCCGAGGTTGAGGGTAGTGGCATCACCCGTAACGTACAAGGCACTCCATCATCCTGTAATTAAAAAAAAAGAAAACAGAAAATCTAAAACTGTGTTCAAAAAGCAGATACAGTTCAAGCGGTAAGAGTTAGCAAGTTGATCAGATTTTTGTTTTTAGCAAGTGATTTTTTGGGGGGGATTTATGACCCAGGGACTGCCGAGGTGAATATATTCCATACAAATGTTGATCAATGTCCGTGAGTTTGTGAAATCTGGATGCAGTGAAAAGCAACTTGGGTCCACCGGGACTCAAACCGCAGACCTGCAAATGCCCTACCAATAGACCTGAAACGTAATGACGTCACGCGATGTTTACCGCGGTGCATTATGGGTGAGAAGTGGGGACGAAATCACTAGTTTGTGAACTTTGTGTATTATGCACGTAACTTTGTAAACTTTACTAACCACTTCGCTGGCAAAAAAAACGTCAAAAACAAACATCGTAAATTTCTAAAATGGTTCGTGTCAACTTAGTTGTGCCTGCGTAAGTTTTAAGCCCACGATGGAAGCCGGAACTATGGTTTTAACTTTTAAGGCCTCAAAAGGCGGCGAAAATGGCCCTGCAATAATTGTGCAAACTAGCGATGCAGCAATTTCGTCCCTACTTTTCACCCATAATGCACCGCGATTACGTCATTATGTCATAGGTCTATTGAGCTATGACTCATCTGGCATTGGAATGTGCAGATTTGATGGAAACAAATCAAAACTTTGAACGTGGAAAAAGATTTTGTGAAGAAAAACTTTGAAAATGTTCAGCCTGTCATGTTCTACACACAAAGGTCTCATGGGTCTGAACTGAAGCCATGATCAACTTTCAAATTCTTTCTCCAGAAACACATTTTTGCAAGAAAAACTGATGTATTCACCCTCTATTCTGCAAAGCTAGAGCAACAATTGATGGGTCATCTCTGATTCTCTCTCCCGCTCGGTAGCTAGTATTAGGAATGCCAGTGATTATAATGATAACACACCGCCTCTGAAATTGAAAATGAAAGATCACAAAAGAACAATTAACATACAATGACATGGAATACTTCCCCTCCTCCATACTCTTTACTTGGTAATAAATACCGCGGTTTTATTAGGAAATTCACACTGGTCGAGTTGGTACAATGGTCGAGTTGGTTCGAGTCAATTGGCAAACGGCCGAGTTGACTCGTACGCGTGCCAACTCGTACGCCAACCAACTCGTGTACGAGTTGGTGCGCGTACGAGTTGGCCAGGTGTGTGTACGAGTTGGTGTGTGTACGAGTTGGCACGTGTACGAGTTGGCACGTGTACGACTTGACCAACTTGAGTACGAGTTAACTCGCGTACGAGTTGGTTCGCGTACGAGTTGACCTATTCAACATCGTAATTATCATAATCTGTATACGTTAAAACTCAAGTTTTTGAAACCATCCAGATCGGATCAAAATCATTTAAATGTCTCACCTTGCAACTGCAGAGGACATCTCTTGTTTTTACTCTATTGATTCCTCTTCTGAGACACTCGATTTGATCATTTGTTTTGACGATGATAGGCTCGTGGTATTACGTTCACAATCAAACTTGTCACGCCACGTTGCAGTAAAACAATGGCGGCAGCCAGCACAGCACAGCCGTTCGTGAATTTCCACTGGTACACGTGATGTGAACGCTGGCCGCGCGGTCTAGCAGGAGTACCAGCTTGGCTTATCAGCCAATAGCAAGCTCGCAGTTCGTGTGGGTATGTGTGAAAACGTCAGGAGACTAATTGTGATTAGTCAAGACGGCAACAAATTTTAAACGCAATTCGCTTAAAAAACGCATTTTGCTTAAATTAATTTTTTTTTAAAGTACAGAGTCCTTGTTTTTACTATCGTACGATCGCCATATCAATTTAAAATCGAGTAAAATGTACTTTCCCTTTTAAATTAAGACGGAAATAATTGGTATTTCAAGAAAAAAGTGTTGTAGTAATCAGATTTTTGTTGAAAAGCTTTGTTTAAACAAGTTTGGAACGTCTCTGTTTTTGATTTCACATTAAAAACAGCCTATCTGTCTATCCGAAGGACTTATCTTAATTAGTCATATCATCAGACAATGACTACATTGAATTGGTCACCGGCGACTTCAAATTAGTCACGAAGCGAAAAAATTAGTCATGTGAGTGTGACTAGCTGAAAATAGTCATTTTGACGAATTTAGGGCCACCAATGACTAATCTATTTTTACAGTGTACCTTTTAAAAATTAATGAAGAGCAGAAGAATTTCACAGTTGGCGTGGGTTTTCACAAAGTTATGAAGAGGATTCACCTTAAATTAGTGGTAATTACATGAAACATTACTCAAAATGCTGCAGGCATGCAACTTTTCAGCTGATTTCCTCTTTTTTGTTTACTCATCTTTCCCATTGAAAATTGGAAAAACATTGTACAAACTTGAAATTGCTAAACCCCGGCATGTGAAATTATTCTGAACGAAATGCTTTTATTTTAAACAAAATAATTGAAGACGGTTTTAAAGAAAATGCACAGTTGTATGGATTATCACTGTTTTCTAGGGGGAAAAAGAAGTATCTCTAGTGCATAAATACTGTATTTTTTCAAGTTAATATGGGAAATGCCATACGTGTATTTCAAATCCTGTGAAAATTGAAATTTACTGCACCAGTATTTATTTATTTTTGACCGAGGTTTGAAATTTTTATTGTTGAAGGTTGGTGAGTAGACTTAATTGTATTATTTGCAATAACCCAATTTTGTTTTTCATGAGTTGACAAGAAAAACCTTACTCAAAGTGTTGATAACAATGGTAACAAACTGTTATGATATGGTAACAAACTGTTATGATGAGTCAATAGACTGCCGAAGTTAATACGTCATCTTTTGTTAGTTGCCTAGGCAATAGCTCTACACTAAAAATCACTGAACCGTGTCCCTGTGCTGTTGCAATGGTACTTTTTCCGACGGCCATGATGTTTAGAGCCAATTACCATGGAAAATACATCACACTTGGGCTGTCTATTGCGCATCGTAGCAAATATCTTGACTGATGATGTTCCTTGGGATAATCATTTTTCAAAAGTACAAAATCAACAATCATATTGCGACTGTCTTGCGGTGAGCTGGATTTCTCTCTTGGCATACCTCACGAGGGATAATAATTTTCCAAAAGTACAAAATCAACAATCATATTGCGACTGTCTTGCGGTGAGCTGGCTTTCTCACTTGGCATACTTCACGAGGGATAATAATTTACTAAAAGTACAAAAACAACAATCATATTGCGACTGTCTTGCGGTGAGCTGGCTTTCTCTCTTGGCATACCTCACGAGGGATAATAATTTACTAAAAGTACAAAAGCAACAATCATATTGCGACTGTCTTGCGGTGAGCTGGCTTTCTCACTTGGCATACTTCACGAGGGATAATAATTTACTAAAAGTACAAAATCAACAATCATATTGCTACTGTCTTGCGGTGAGCTGGCTTTCTCACTTGGCATACCTCACGAGGGATAATAATTTTCCAAAAGTACAAAAGCAACAATCATATGGCGACTGTCTTGCGGTGAGCTGGATTTCTCACTTGGCATACCTCACGAGGGATAATAATTGTCCCAAAGCACAACAGCAACAATCATATGGCCACTGTCTAAAGGTAAGCTGGCTTTCTCTCTTGGCATACCTCACGAGGGATAATAATTGTCCCAAAGCACAAAAGCAACAATCATATGGTGACTGTCTAAAGGTAAGCTGGCTTTCTCTCCTGGCATACCTCACGAGGGATAATAATTTACCAAAAGCACAACTGTTACAGCAACAATCATATGGCGACGGTCTTGCAGTGAGCTGGCTTTCTATCTTGGCATACCTCACCGCGTATGCAGCAATCGTATGCATGGTGACTGCTTGCAGTGTGGGACAATTATTATCGCCACATGGCGAGCTGGCTTTCTCTCTTGGCAGACCTCACGCGGGATAAAAATTATCCAAAACTAGAAAAGGCACAGGCTCATCAGCAATGCGCGCTCGCGGAATTCATGCGACGAAATACGCAGCTCAATAGCAACACAAATTCAGACGCATGCAACTGCGTTAATTTTCTCCTCATAAGTTTCACCCTGTTTTATACTTATAAGTGACTGTGTGTTTATTTTTGCATTTTCAACCAAACATAATGTAAGTAACCAAAGTCATTGAACTTTGCTGATTAAAATCGACTATTTAAAAAAAACAATTAATAAACAATTTACGAAACATTCATCATAATAACGTGCAGCCTTCTACCACTGAAAATTAGCCGTTGACATTGCCATTAAGAAATCTTTGAATTTAAACAAAAAAGGTGAACAAATATTTTTCACTTTGACAATACATGCTGTTTTTTGTACATATGTAACAAGTTGTGTGATTATTTTTTACCATTTTTGTGAAAGGTCACAAGTTTCGTAAAAATAAATGCCTCTTTCTGTGAATTTCAAGCTCACAGGTTTTGTGAAATATCACCTACGTTTGTGAAATTCACAAAACTTGTGACCTAAAAGTGGCAAATTCCCAAAAATGGTTGTAACATGACCTCGTCTAGTCTTCGTGAGAGACGTTGTAACGTTGTTTGGTTTGTGTACGTGCCTGCGGTCAACATTGCACCGTGTGGACAGAGAACTAGTCTATGCGCCAGCTGGCTGCCGTTCGTAAGAACGTCTTTGGAATCCTCTCACGACTCACGTGGTTTGCTCGCAAAATTCCGAGCACATTCCACGCATACCATGTCAACACGGTCACGATCCGCCATCATAAGTCCACACGTTCTTGGAAACGACGTAACGACATAAAGAAAAATGTGAGCGGTGATTTTTGAGGATTCTATATGGCAGATCGTGATCCTGTTTTTCATGGTATGCGTGGAATGTGCTTGGAATTTTCCGAGCAAACCACGTGACTCATGAGAGGATTCCAAAGACGTTCTTACAAACGGCAGCCAGCTGGCGCATAGATTTATAGTTCTCTGTCCACACGGTGCAATGTCGACCTCGGGCACGTACACCAACCAAACAACGTTAGAACGTCTTTAACAAAGACTAGACCTTGTCGGTACAGAAACAAAGTTTGAGAGATTCCATTCCATCCCATACACCATGCTCAAGCAACCATTAAGCACATCTTAGTATATTATGCATAAGTGCATACTATTACTCCAACCTTGAGACTTTTTGAACTTACCATTTGATCTTCAAAAACAAACATGTTTTCCACCTTTTCTTGCAGCAATGGAGGGATAGCCAGAATGCCCGCAAGTCTTCTAGACTCTGAGAGATTGAGAAAATTTTAAAGACAAAACAAAATGGTGTGATAAGTTTTTTTGTTATCATATACATGTACATGTTTTGTATACAATCGGGGGCGTAGCTAGACCATTTTGATTATGGGGGTGGGGCGGAGGGGTGACCAAATTTTGCCGACAGCTGCCGAGCCGCTCAGCGGGCGGGAGCTGCTGGTGAACAGATGAGCACCCTCGCAGGAGAACTAGTGTCGTAACATCTCTATTGTCCTTGTATACAAAGTGTACCTTTTCTTGCGGCAGCCTCCTTTTGCTTTCCAATTTTATTCATTTCCTTCTCTAGAATAGCTGGCCTTGTCTTCAGTGCCTTGGCTGCTGAGGCAGCTCCATATGTCTGGAGGCCATCATCAAGTAGGGTCGTCAGTGATGACTTGCCGTAAATTCTATGGAATTCTTGCAGCAACTAAAATAAAGATAAATTTTCCCAAAATACATGTACAATATTAAACTGGAAAATGGTGATATAGAGCCATAGACATGGATGGGTATGACTTCCGTTCACTGGTCGCTACCGAGTCGTTGTGTGTTAGGTTTATGGAACAGCTATAGGGCAGAAAAAGTAAATATTTTCAAAGAAATTTATGGATGTTTTTCACTTCAAAAATACCTTCCCTAGAAAATTGGAAAGATTACCATGCACGGACACCCACTTGGACCCCACGCAATAAATCTATGAGGCAACTCTAAAAAATTATAAGTTTTTCCTTAGTAAAACCATGACTTTTTCCTCTTAATTTTGTGTTTTTATCATCCAAACTAACATTTTTACATGGTTTATAGATCATAAACAGTTTAATTTTTGGGTGTCCGTGCATGATAATGAACCTATAAAAATACATGTAGTTCGAGTACTGAATTCTTACCGTTGTGCAAGCATGCGTGAGCTTCCCAGCTGACACATAACGTTCTGCGAACGTTCGCTGAATGTTTGTTTTTGGTCACGTTCGTTTTGAACGTCGAGGGGACGTTCCCCGAACGTTCGTGAAAGTTACGTTCGTCTTGAACGTCGAGGGGACGTTCTGCCGACGTTTGAATCTAACGTTAGACTATAACGTTCTAAAAACGTTATTTAACAACGTTCGGAGAACGTTTGTTTTTAGACACATTCGTTTTGAACGTCGAGGGGACGTTCTGTGGACGTTTGAATCTAACGTTGCACTATAACTTCCTCGTATATATACAACTTCCTCGTATATTTCTTACGAACTCAAGATCTCTGAATAACAAAGTGGATGAGTTGGAGTGTACTATACTTGGAATGTAGACATTGCTGTGATTACGGAGACCTGGTTTAATGACGCGAAAATTGATGCTGCACAAATAAGTAAATATCGCATTTTTTACAAGAATCGTGTGAATAAAAAAGGGGGAGGGGTTGTCATCTATGGTAAAGAGCACCTTCGTGTATGTATACTAACTGAACATGACTGTGAGTTTGAGTGTGTTTGGGTTAATCTCAAACAACAGTGTAGCAAACGACTTGTACTCAATATTTATGTAGCTGCTGTTTATTACCCCCCTGGAGCAACATATCAACAAGAACTGAGAGAACATATCTGTGACACTGTGGATGCATTACGATCGAAGAATATGTCTGCCTTGGTAATGATTATGGGAGATTTTAATGACTTGGATTGTGATTTTTTTGATTTTGACCTTGGGTTGACCCAATTAGTCACATTCCCTACAAGCCAAGAAGCTACACTTGATAAGATATTTACTAATTATCCAAATCTGGTTGAAAAGGTTGAGCGATTGGCTCCTTTAGGAGCTAGTGATCATTGTAGTGTACTGGTTACCCCGGTCAATGAATTATTGTCACCTGTGAGTAAACGCATTACTGTACGACCTTATAGGGATTCGTCCATTAGGCCCTTTGGTCGGTGGTTAATTAACCATAATTGGGATGAAGTTTTTACAGACAGTACAATTTTGGATCAAGTGGACGCTTTTGTTAATGAGATTACCAGTGCATATCATGATCATTTTCCCTCAGTTTCTAGGAAGATTGATGCATCAGACAAGCCTTGGATGAATCATCAAATTAAAAAACTTATTGTAGAACGACAGCAAGCTTTTGCAGATAATAATAATGATAGATGGCGGGCCTTACGTAACAAGGTACAGAGGGAAATAAGAAATGCCAAAGCTCGATTTTATAAAGATTCTGTTCAAAATCTGAAGACAAGTCAGCCAACTAAGTGGCATAAACAAATTCAGCGATTATGCCATCTTAAAACTAAATCTGTGTCCATCCCGGGGGCAGACATTGATTTGTGTACAACTGTTGAGAACATTAATAAACACTTTGCTGAGGTCTGTAGTCAACTGCCACCCTTGAACCTTGCTCAGTTACCTGCTTACTTGCCTGCCGATTCGGAAGCGCCTCATGTTTTTCGTTGGCAGGTTTTGAAACAGCTTCAGAAACTTAACCCAGCTAAGGCTGGCAATCCTGCCGACCTTCCAGTGCGGCTCATGAAAGAGTTTGCTACTGAATTAGCATACCCTTTAACTCACATTTTTAATTTGTGTATTCAAGATGGCGTATTTCCTCAGCATTGGAAAACAGCCACAATAATACCAGTCCCGAAACAAAACAATATCTGGTCACATGATCAATTACGGCCGATTTCATTGACACCGATTTTTGGACGTATCTTAGAGTCTTTTGTAGCTAAATGGATAATACAGGACATATCTGCCAAGATCGACTCAAAGCAGTATGGTAACATAAAAGGAAGTTCGACTGCACACTATCTGATTGATATGTTGCATTTTGTGTACAAGGGATTAGACAATTCGGGGTTTGTAGCATATTTATGCACGATTGATTTTACCAAAGCATTTGATCGTGTGAATCATACGGTTGTTGTCCAGAAACTGTTAGACATGGGAGTCAGAAAATCCATAATTCCCATCGTTTGCAGTTTCCTCACTAATCGAACACAAAATTCAAAACTTAATGGGTGCATATCTGAAACAAAACACATTACATGTGGAGTCCCTCAAGGAACTAAACTGGGTCCCATACTTTTTCTTGTGTTGATTAATGATGCGGCATTGGACTCCTGTAAACGATGGAAGTATGTGGATGATCTGACTCTTGGGGAAATTGTTAAATTTGGAAATCAATCAAAATTGCAGACACAATTAGATAATCTGACTATTTGGTGTGATGGAAATGACGTGGTGCCTAAACCATCTAAATGCAATATTATGACTGTCTCCTTTTTAAAGCGGGAATTGCCTATGTTCAATCTTTCTTTAAAGGGATGTAATTTATCAAGGGTATCTAATATCAAGTTGTTGGGGGTTACAATCCAAAATAACTTAAAATGGGACATACACATTGGTGACATAGTGTCGAAAGCTTCTCGACGATTGTACATTTTATGCATTCTAAAAAAGATTAAGACTCCAGTGACAGATCTTGTGACAGTTTTTACATGTTACATTAGACCGGTAATGGAGTACGCCAGTCAAGTTTGGCATGCTTCCATTACCTTGAAACAACTGAATGATATTGAAAGAATTCAGAAAAGAGCCTGTCGTATCATTCTCGGGTATAATTATAAGGGTATACATGCGGACGCCTTAAATGCGTTAAATTTAGTTAGTCTTGAAACAAGGCGCCACTTTCAGATGCAGAAGTTTGGACAGAAACTGTTGACCTCGGATAGGTTTCGCTCTATGCTCCCACCCGAAAAAACCAGTACTAAGAATTTAAGATCTAAAGCCGAAACATTATTACAAATTCCTAGGTGTCGCACACAAAGATATCAAGACTCGACAATACCAACACTGACAAGACTTTTAGGTTGACTTTGATGTTTGGCTGATGAGTTTTTTTGTGAGTTTTATGTATATGTATGTATGTATTTGTTGTGTAATTAGTGCAATATGCACATACTTTTTGTAAATCTGAGCAGCATTTGGCCTGTGGGCCACAATGTTTTAGATATGTGTTGTTGAATAAACCATAATAATAATAATAATAATAATAATAATAACGTCCTAAGAACGTTTTTTAATAACGTTCGGAGAATGTTCGTTTCTGGTCACGTTTGTTTTGAACGTCGAGGGGACGTTCTGTGGACGTTTGGATCTAACGTTTTTTAATAACGTTCTAAGAACGTTTTTTAATAACGTTCGGAGAAAGTTCGTTTTTAGTCACGTTCGTTTTGAACGTCGAGGGGACGTTCCGCGGACTTTTGAATCTAACGTTACACTATAACGTTCTGAGAACGTTTTTTAATAACGTTCTGAAAAAGTTCGTTTTTTGTCACGTTTGTTTTGAACGTCGAGGGGACGTTCTGCGGACGTTATAATCTAACGTTACAGTGTAACGTTCTAAGAACAAAGCAGATTGCGTGGAGAAAATTTTTCCGTAAATTTCACGAAAAAAATGCGTTGTTTTAAGCTTTACGTTGTAACCACGCTCTGCCTGATTTCAAGTGTATGTACTTTTGTATATAAAACACATCTATAGTCTAAAAAGGTATGATTTGCAAGAAATAATATTTAAAAATGTGGTTTCCAATGTCCGCCATTACCGCCAACTGTGACTACATACGAAGGAAATTCAAGGAGCATATATACAAAGCGTACTTACTATACGTAGTAAGAGGAAGTGACTGGTATCAAGAGCACTGGAACTGCAGGTAAGTGATTAGTTGATATGTAAAATAACACATAGTCCGATTACGTCATGATTACATCACAATTGCGTCACAGTAAATAAAACACATCTATATAAGTTCAATTGACAACGTCCTCTGAACGTCTTTTTGTAACGTTCGTTTGTAACGTTCGGAGGACGTCCAGAGAACGTCCCCCGTACGTTCGCGGAACGTTAGCTTTGAACGTGCCGAGGACGTCCAGAAAACTCCACACAATTACGTTCCCCGGACGTTCATTCCTAACGTCCCGCGAACGTTCAGCTAACGTTCGGGGAACGTTCGGGGGACGTTATTTGGTTAGCTGGGTTATAGAACAGGGCGTCGTATTCTCCGCCCTGTAGTGTTGCCGTTTCCAATCCCAAATCTGTGGCATACTCACGCAAATGAAATTTGTCCCTTGGTGCACTAGCCCAATTGTTCAAATATTCCGAAGAGTACGCATCTGATGTCTAGTTTCGGTGAAATCGTGGGGCAAAATTGAGACCCTCCGTGACAAAAATACAGACTGTTTGCCCCAAAATCAAATATGCGCATGCACTATAGAGCGGAGAGGTCAACACAAGCTAGACTGTTTTGCTGTCCTCATATTTACTTCCCTTTATCTTATACGACGACCTGGACGAATGCGCATGCGCATTATTGGATTTTGGGGCAAATGTCTGTATTTTATCTCACTGAGGGTCTGAGTTTTGCCCTATGATTTCACCAACACCGAAACTAGACATCGGATCGATGCTTACTCTTTGACTTCGAAATATTTTAAAATTGATCTTGATCTTGATCGAATAATTGATTTCAAACTGAAAAAAAAAAAACGTACCGGCAAAACAAATTTTGAATTTTGTAGTGAATTTTAGGTAATACCATTGAGGTGAGAAACGATTTAGTAAGGACCTATGCTTTTGGATGTTTCTGATTTCCTTTCCAGTTTAAAACACCCGCTGCGCGACTTCCCACGCACTTGACGGGCAGACAAAAAGATTCCGACAGTTTGAGATGATGTACGGTCATTTTTACAATCAGTGGTGTAACTTGTGTGTCAACAGGTCCAAAATTTTATCTTTATTAATTTGTTGATTTTTTACTATAATCACATTTTAAAATGTTCAAATTTTTAAAATTTTAACATTTCGGAGCTTAAACGGCAGCCTCTAAGGGTACAATTTTTGAGAAAGTGCAGAATAATGGACACAAATTTTAAAAATACTATGTTCATAGGATAAGGCATATCTGAAAAATTAAGTCAAAAGTTTCTTGCAAATGAAGATCAAATAGTTCATGTATGCATGCAATTGTAAATTATAAATGAGTTTGGGGTTATTTTTCAATGTTTTGGCAAATAATTGCGAATAAAGTTTAAATTTTAGAGAAATATTTAAATTCAAAGAACATTTTTAAAATTTTGCTCACATTCCCAGAAGACAAACTGGGTAAAACTCCCTGTATTAAAATGCTTTAACAAGGGCTATTCCCACATGCAAGTTGCAAAATTAGGTAACATAGATTTACAAAGTTGGATTTTTCACACAAAGTCGTTTCGGAGGTGACAGCTAACACTGTTAACATGTTTCGGAGGTGACAAAGATGTTAACATTTTGTTTTGATCCGCTTATGCTGGAAATAATCAATTTCCACAACTAATTTAAACATGCTGACCTACATGAAGTTAAAATTGTCACCTTTGAGTAGGAATGAAGCTTTGTCTGACCTATATTTGGCAACAAAATGCACTTGTACAATTAACACCAGGTACACAGCTCCCCAAAGGGAAATGCTACTAAGTTTCTCTTGTAACCATGCAGAAGTGACCAAATATGGGGGTATTTCTGTGTCATATTTGTGTGAATATACAAAAGAAAGGACAAAGTAATCTTCTACACTGTATGGTCTAAGTAATTACAACTTTGTCACTGTTTCGGAGGTGACATACTAACTGTTAACACATTGCAGAAGGTTCATTTTTGGTGGGAACAAGTTGCCACACACATTGAAATAAGTCCTTTTCCATGTTTCTGGGTAATTTTCAAAACCAGTTTGCATCTACGTTTTTGTAGAACTTACAATGTACAACCTTTGTCTATTTTACCAAGTTGTATTTTACCTAATGTTTTTTATATTAGCATTTAAAGAGCACGTGCTCTTGTACCCTCCGAGATACTCACTTTTCAGTCAAACCCACTAATTACTTGTCGCCATTTGAAGTTGACTATGAATTTGTTCATACATTGTACATGTCATTTATAGGAGAATAAGCCATTTAGGCCCTATATCGATATTTCAAGCAAAATGGACTTTTGTTTCGGAGGTGACACACAATGTTAACATTACCATTGTAATCATAATGTCAAAAATTATGTCAATAATTCTTGAAATATCGTAATATTAAAATTCTTTACGTATAATGCCACAATTACAAACTATTCCAAACTTGAGAAACTGTCGTCCTTCACTTCAAACAAGATCAGTTCTCAATGTATTTACATACATGTACCGTACATGTAAATGTTAGCATATTACAGGCAACAGATTATTTAAAGGGCCTGTGACATGCTAAACATTTTTGTGCGTAAGCTTTTTTTCATAAGGACGGATTACTTGTTCAGCAAGACATACTATTGTTCATTTGGATATAAAATCAATAAAAGGTGGCCTTTTTCAACTTTGAAGATTTCATTGCAATAAATCACAGACAGAGGGTGCTGTTTTGAGTGCATCACATAAGAAAGGCAGAAGGGAAAAGTTAAGAAAAAACATATGACAGTTGAACTTGTGGCAAATTGCTGCAGTTTCTACCCCCAGTTTTGTCATGGCTTACAGCAGACAACATGTAAAACAAACTCAAACAGCTATCGATTACAAAAGTTTTTATGAAAATTGAGAAAAAAGTGAAATGTGATTTTCCTGTGTTTGCCTCTTGTGACATCGTGACCTTGGTCATGAATATGCCTATTTGCATTAACATAAAAACTAAAAACCTATGTTTTAACCCTCAAAGCAAGCTCCAAATAGGATTTTTATGACTTTAACTGAGTAGAGTGGTTTTAAAGCATAGATTTCATTGATACAAATCCTAAATAAGGGGCCCTTTAATGTGCTGTAAATAGGCATCCATTTTAGCTGTGATCGTTTTAGCCACATTGGCTTGGAAGGAGTACATGTAGTAGCGTGTGGTGACAGGAAGAGGTGGCTCCTCAATAGCTACAATGTACATGTACATGTACCGGTATCAAAAGACCTGTCTTCTTTATCTCACAGCTGTCTACCTTTTCTGGCCAAACAAACTTATTCATTCCCACTGGTGTCACGAAGTTTATGTTGTAGGAGTCATCATTTGCCATCTGAATCAATCCAGCCCACCACGTGTCATAAAATTTTACACGCACATAGTATGCATTATGTACATTACCGGTAGCTGTAAATGATTACCATAGTCAGTGTAGCAACAACATTCAGTATTCACAGTATAGCTTCGGACTGTCAAAATGTAGCCCAGCATCAGATTCAGCCCATGCCTATAGATCCATCGGATTTTTGAGCTCCGTGGAACACCCGGAGGGCTAAACAAAACCTATATGGAAAGATTCGTAATTTATTACTCAATAATAATATTCATGTTAAACAGAAAAAAAATGGAACGCAAGGAAGTGATAAAGCATTGTTCGCCGAACTAATTTATTTTCGTCGGACGTAAAGCTGCGCGTCGTCCAGTGAAAAAAAACCAAGTAATTATTCTGTGGAAGAACTGCACTGGCTGCAATTAAACAATTTAAACCTTTTTAATTTAATTTGTTGGCTTATCTGGTGACAAATCAGAAAAGAATTTCAACACACCTCTGTCTCACAAGTTTATAACATCATAGAGTTCGTCGTCGCTATCACTGTCACTGCCTCCGACATCTTCGCACTCACTCTCGTCTTCTTTGTCAATTTCGTCGTCGGACTCGTCATCTATGACTGTTGGCAATGAATCGATCAGCTGCTGTGGCAAGGGATCACCTTCGTACCACTTTGGCACAACTGTGTCACCTTCAAGGGCCCATCCGTGATTGCACCAAGGGCGAGGAACAACTGGACAATTCTCTGCAGCCCTCTTCCAGATGCCAACTTGATAGTTGGCCCGTCTGCAGTGCTGCTCCAAACTAGCTCTGCATGGTGGGAGCTTTGCTAGATCGATGTTCTTTTTCACTGAGACCTTCCCCTCTGATTTCTTTTGGATCAGATCCCAGCGCAGTTGATTAATGTCTGTGGCTCGTTTTTTCTTGTTGGAGTACATCCGGCATGTGAATTCCTCCAGGCCCTTCTTAAGATCAGCCGAAACCGACCAATGTTCACCAACCTCGACAAAGGTATCCTCAAATCTGGGGTTAGATTCAATGAGCTTAATGGGGTTGAGTTTACCTTTGCCTTTGAAGCAGCTTGTGCTGTCGCACCTGGTGAAAGCATGCAATCCCAGCAGGGCATTGCACCTTTTTGGTGATAGATCAGCAGCTAAGGCAGTGATGTTAAGGAGGCGCCTCTTGTTGCCGTTTCCTGTGTCAAACAACACCGTTATCCCAATGGTAGCAGCAAAGTGCATGAGTATAAAAAATACGTCACTGTCTGGACTATGGACAACCACTGTTTTGTACCCAGTTCTTGCAGCATGCAAACAGTAGAGGACAACCCGTGTGTCTGTTTCCTCTTGGGTGGAATACAATTCAATGATCTCCGACGAACTACCTGATTTCATCTGAAATGCTTTACCTGCATTGACAAGGATAACATTCTTGGCTGTAGTTGATTCTGTCCAACACTTCTGAAGGAGATCGATCAACTGGACTTTATTACTATCGTTTTCCAAGAATGACGACCAGTTTTCAGGACAGCGGGTGCTGCTCCCTTTGATGATACGTCTTTCCCCTTCACCTCGACGCAACCGTTCTTGGGACTTGATTGATTGTGGCTCATAGCTGTCTGTGCTGAAAATAACATTGTCCTGCTTACCTGATGTGGCCATGAAAAACAATGCTCGACTGATGTCTGCAAATGTCTTCTGTGTTTTAATACAGTAGAAAAGAGCATTTCCATCCTCAACATACATCACTTCATCAGATGCATTCAACACTTCTTCAGAGAATATATTTTTTGTTATGTAGTTCATCCCAGTGCTCTTATTTGTCTTCGCCAAGAAGCCATCTGGAGTCCCAAGCGAAGGTGGTACAGGCAGTAAGGGGTATTTCATGAACCTCCGCAATGTCTCCTCTCCTTCACATTTAGCTAGCAGCTGCAATGCAACACTTCCCTGTTGCTTCATTTCAACCAGTTTGTTTGCTGATGTTTTGAGCACAACTGTCTTCTTCTGTACTCCCATGATCTTGATTCTCTTGATTGGTTCAAATATGTCACCATCTTTGTCAACAAACCGGGAAACCACAAGTGCATCAGCTGCGGCGTTTCCAATCTTCTCAGCACCTAGCATACTATCAGCAATTTCGTCAGCAATTGCTGCACCAGATGCAACGGAACGTAACAATGGGTCATCACAATCAAATGGATTCAACAGACTTCCAAAGGCTCTGGTAGTTCTTTGTACTGCACGTTCAGACACTCTTACGTTAGATGGCTTACAATCATTATGGACAATGTGGTGGGGTGCATCAGAGTCCAGCATATCGGTCATAGTGAGTGCTGCCTGCATAAACCTAGTCCTCTCGTGTGTGCTCCTCACCCATCGTTGATAAGTTCCTATGTTTTTTTCTAAACCGGATATACCACCACGTGTCTTGGAGTGCTTCATGAAAGTCTCTTCGATAGTCTTGTCGACTGCACATCGATTTCCAGGTACAAAGGACCGAGCTACACTAAGTGCACCTGCACGAAGGAGGTCAGAAGCTCCTGGGTGACTCTCATCTAGGTTTGCAAGGAAGGCACTGAAGTATGTGAGGTAGCGTGCATAATTATGACCATTAAATGCAAAAAATAAGCCACGCATCTCAAACGTACAAGCATGATAGAGCTCAAAATCATTCGTTTTGACGCTGAAGATGAACCTAAGTACCAGCCAAACATGGTCCATGTATGACATCCACAGCTGGGGCGTCTTTCCAAGTTTTCCTTCCCGAATGTTGTCTTTGAATGATTCATAAGCTTCAAGGAAGCCCATCAAGCCTGGGTCATCTATGACAAGGTCAAGGTGCTCATTGCATCGTGATTCCACCAATTGCCTTAGCTTGGCTAAACTGACACCCTCTATCTTGTTGTTGGCATGGTTCTCGGATGTGAATCTCTGAAGGAGTAGCCTTTCAAGCGCCTCAACAATAGCTTTATGACAAAACATTGCCCTAGCATAATTTGTGCCTCCGATGATCCCTTTCATTGAGCCAGATGTTGTCAGCTCTGCTTCCAACAGCACCTCCTGAAAACCAGTATCGGCCATCTTTTTCCCCACCATCTTCAGGTAAGCACAGATTAGGTGGAAGGAACCAATGATTATAATGTGCTTTTCATACCCAGGTTTGGTCCACACCAATGGAAATGCTTTCATACACACTCCCAAGTCAAACGTTGTAATCACCCATTCCTGTCCTACTTCTTTAGTGGCTTCAGCAGACACACGCAGGCATTCTTGAATCGTGCAGTACTCTGTTATGGGATGATTGATAACAGGATAGTAGTCAAGGGATGTCAAAGTTGAAGGTGGCTCTCCAGTTTCTGAAATGAAACCATTCCATCCAGGTACTTCTTGGCTACTCCCTGAAGAAATGTTCCTTGACAAAATCCACAGACTGTTGATTTTGTTAGCACGTTCTCTAGCAATGTGACTACCTGCAACTGTCTGTGTCTTGATCTTGATATCAGGCCCCTTTCGCTTGGTCATATAACATGGAGGCATTTCTTCTTCCCGGGCTACATAGCTCCGCTTTCTTGTCTTGGGAACTTCAGGGAGTTCAAATGGTCTTGTTGCTGCAACTTCTTCTTCATTGTGGTCCTGCAACATTATACCATGAGCTGTGTGGACCGAACCTGCACCTTCCATCCTGTTAACAAACTTGTCAAAATTGTCAAAGTCACTATGAAACACACTTGGTTCCTTTGGATTTCTCATAATTTTAGTTGACAGTAAGTCAGATGAAGCATCAGTTGCATCTGCAATCGCCGTCTCAAGCTCCAGCGCAAAATCATATGATTCAGCGTGCCCCAGACGATACACCATGTCATTGAGTTGGCGACTTCGAAACATATGATGAAGCGCCATCGACATTATGATGTGTTTGGGTAGCTTCCATCGGTTGCAAGTAACTGCCCGGCAAATATCTTGACTTAAGGACTCCACCACTCTTGTCGCCCTCTGTGAACAGTATGGCGAATCAGATCCAGTAAATAACACCCGAAGAAATTTGGTCAACTCAGCTGGTATCTCATCAGGAAGTTTCTCAAGATCATTGGCTGTCACAGGCCACCGAAGAGGCTCTGACTCTTGGAAGTTCTCTTTCACCAGGTTTCGTAAGAACATTGCAGAGGACAAAAGATGGTTCTCGGAAGCCAGTCTGTAAGATTCTCGAACTGCATTTCCAAGATCGTTGCTACTACTGTACATAATAAGGCCATCATACTTCCCTTTTACCTTGCCAATATCAACGAAGCTGATGGTTTCACCGTAGGCCTTACCAATCTTATTTTTGACAGTTTTCCCATGAGGATTTTCGACGTGGAATCGAGTACTTTGGAGATGGCCATAATAAATGTCTACCACCTTTTTCAACTTCAACACACCTTGTTTGCCAATGACCTGAATAATAAACATAGTAAAATAAACACGGCTAGTTTAATTTAAAATTGTTGTCTGTGGAAAAGTTAGAATTGAAGGAATCTTATTGCCTCAAGAAAACAAAGAATTTAAAATATGTAGAATTGCAAAGAAGTTTTTCATTTGTTATCCATGCACAAAACAAACTCTAAAATGGCATTAATTGAACACAACTCTGACAATGGTTAGTAAAAACCTTACCTTACATGGTTGATGGAAGCAGCACTTGTATCATGCATAATGATTTCTGGTTCGTCAACAGGTTATCGCTAAAAAAAGAATTAATTTTATCCATACATAAACTAATAAATTGAAGATAACTATGAAATGAATTATTATGCCAAATACAACGAAACTGAACAAATAAAATTTCATTTAATCACAAACAACTCTTAACAATGGTTCTTAAATTACAAAACGCTAACCATGCATTTTTGCTTGAAGAAGAAGCACTTAGATTTCGAAAACTAATGAATTCTGAATAACAATTAAATTAATTAGGTAACCATAATAAACTAGATGAACGTTAGTAGAAAACAGTATAAAACACATTAGTAGAAGTTTGTTTCTTTGTGTTGCATTGAACAGTGTTATTGACCATGTCTATGGTCTATATTAATTTGTCATGATAAAGGGCAGAATAAAATACCTCTTTGTCGATAAGTTTACAAACTTCTTTAAAAGCGGAACTGTGTGCTTCAACCATTTGGTGATACTCTCTAGAAGATTCTGACTTGTCCTCCGTCTCTCTTGAGGTGGACGCTCTTGGATATTTACCAGTGTACGCTCGGATGCATGACCTGCCATGTAAAATTTAAAATGTTTAAATGAAAAATTTAGGATCTACTGTAGACCAATGGTAGATTGGAATAACGACAGTTTCAATAGGATGGCATGATTTAGGGTGACATATATTTTGAAAATATCCACAAGGTTTCTGTGTCATCTATTCCTTTTACAAGTGACAAATTCGTGTGGCATACCTTGGTATCACGGATGTGAATTTTCCTGCTCGTGTACATAGAAACTGTCTTCTTTGACATAATGGAAAACAAGCACAACCTTGTTCATTGGCCCTTGGCCAATTTTCATTGTAACCGTAAATGTAATTACCTGTGGTACATAGCTTCACAAGCAAACAAATCAGCATGTCTTATTTTCAACAAAAGCTCCTCGTCCTTCCTTTCGTTTGCTACCTCTTGTAGTCGTTGTCCTCCACCTCTATCGAAAACACACAATCCTTCACTTGTAACTGCACCTTTTACTTTGACCTTTTTCCTGACTGTACTCTTGCATCTCTGTTGAACACTCCATTGAAAGATACACTGTTTTGGGAAAATAACCTGAAATGTACAAGCAACAGTGATGTTATGAGTAATTGTATTTCACACTGTCTTCAAGCTAATCATCTGCACTAGAGGAAATGTAAAACAATCACCATTAATAAAGGAACAGGGTCATAAATGTATTAAGTAAGAAACTTGTTGTTTTACATGTCTTTTGGTTACCAACACAAACACATGTATGACTAAGTCGGTATGACTATAGATGGTTGTTTCTTGATTTTGTTTACAAACACTGATTGCGTACATTTTCAATGGTGCACTTAAACTTTTAAGCATGTACTTTCCCTACGATAGACAATAAAGCAATGGACTTTTTACATTCATTGTTTTTGTGTGGTGCACATGTGAACAACTGTAGGCAATTACATTGTGGATTAAAACATACATGCTCTGAAAGACTTTATTACAATTGATTCAAGTAAACAGATCAAAGCAAACATGGTGCGGGGAATCAATTATGATTGATGCAATGACTTTCAATACCTGTTTCCCTTCGTCTGGATCTCGCTTTAGGCGTTTCCCTGGTGGATTTTCTGGCTTATGTTGGTCAAGATGATGCAAGTTTGCAGTAAACCGCTGGTAGCAGCGTCTGTGGTAGCCAAAGCCATCAAAACTTTGGAGCGGTATTTCATCAGGTATTTGACAACAGATTCTGTCCATTCGATATGGTGAACCAATTGGCATCTTGAGTCTCTGCTCCTTTACTGATCGGATCTTATCCAGCCTCGTCTGATTAATAACATAAAACTGTACATCAGTCGACCCTTCATGGTGAATAATGCAAACTCGCTGTTCAGCTTCGTCGTCCTGCATTTTTACTGAAACGCAATCAAATCAGTTTAGTTTAGTTTAATACCTAATCAGTAATCGCAGACTAGCTATCTGTAGTTGGTTTTATGCATGTAGGCCTATGAAACAAATTGCAATGTAGGTTTGATTTTTCTTCACCAAGTGGGCTGAAGCAACAGAGTAGTTAGTACTTAAAGTTGCATGTACATGTAGTAGCACTACAGGTAGGTCTTAATTGGGTGGTAAAACAAATAAAAATACAATTGAATATGCTGCTGAATTAATTTAAACCACCAATATTGTGACCAGAAAAAGAAGGTGACTTCTAGGCAGCCACCTTTTTGCACGAGTGTGTGTTTTGTTGTTGTCGAGCCACAACAGTTCATATATGGCAAATCGACAACCGTCTACCGAGGCTGCAGTTGAAACGAAAAAGCAAGATGTCAACACACACACATGACACACAGTGGGCCTGTTTGCCAGTAAAAAAAAAACGGTAAGAAATGTCAGGTTTTTTTCAAAGCAACTGATAAAAAAATAGATAATCTCAAGAACTAAGACCACTACAGTGCAATAGTCACTTTCGAATTGGTGTCAAATGCAAACAAGTTTTGGACAGACCTTGTAAAAAATAAAATTGAGGTGTCGTAAATACACGGAACTAGGCCTAGTACTAGCCTACTAGTCACTACGTTAACGTTAACGTTAAAAAAATAAAACCACTGCACTGATGACGATCTTAATTTACGAGCATAATGATCAATTTAACGACCAAAAAGGGTCTAAATATATATTAAGGTTTACGCACGTTCATAACAGAACTGTATATGAATAATCCAACGTGTTTGTGGTCACATAAAATATGTATTTTATCTTCTCTTCACTCCGATCAGATGTCAAAGTTACATGCACTGTACAATCCTGCATATCAACAAAGACTACACCATTTTCCGGGGGGGGGGGGGGGAGTTTGGGTGGTAGCATTATAAAACAAGTTTTCATCGGAATAAAATCGTACATGTATAATGACTGAATAAACTATATGTCACTTCAATTACAATAATAGTAAAATAGCATTTTAATGAATAAAATGTGATTTTACAGGTTAAAGACCAAAAAAGAAAAAAGAACGGCGTATGTACCGTACCTCCAGATAATGGTTGGTTCTTCCGTGGAATAATTACGTCTGTTTGTTTTCACTGGACGACGCGCGGCTTTACGTCCGACGAAAATAAATTAGTTCGGCAAACAATTATTTATAACTTCCTTAATTGTGTTCCATTTTTTTTCTGTTTAACATGAATATTATTATTAAGCAATAAATTACGAATCTTTCCATATAAGTTTTGTTTAGCCCTCCGGGTGGTACACGGAGGTCTGAAATCCGATGGATCTACTAGCCTACAGGCAATATGTGGCTGTCTTGCATACATGTACATGTATGCAAAATCTAACTGCCTGTACATGTAGGACACATCAAGTTTAAGCCTGTGCCCAATTTTTATATTCGATCGAAAATCGAATATTTGAATATTTTTTTTCAAATTTGAAATGGGAGATAAGATGTTGTATGATAATTTGGGTTTGAAGAGAACCATATTCACAGTAACTGTAATGGTTGGGTATCTGGATATCCTCAAAATCAACGCACATGACCCAGTGTGAGTATCAGTGTTTTCATTTTGTCTGGGAAGGATCAGAGAAATACACAATTGTGAGTCACATAATCATGTCAAAGAATGGTATTGGGGCCTTTTCTTTTGGGAACAAATACACGATCGAATAGTCGAATAATTTAAAAATTGAATATTCGAATACTAAATTATTCGAATTGACTCAGGCTTAATCAAGTTCACTGTGCATGTGGTTAGTAGGCCTGTGGTGATCCAGTTTATTAGGTCAAAACAATTTCTAAGTGATCTTTGGCCTTTTCCCACGACACTTTAACCCCAATATTACCCGGGTAACAGAAAAATTTTACCCCAAGATTACCCGGGTTAAGGGCTTATGTTTCCCACGGCAAATCTTGGGGTTACGAATTACTCGGGTTAACTGGCCGAAAATGCCACTTATCGCGGTTAACTTCTAGCCCTGCTCGGGAGGTGGGTTAACCCACTAATCTTGGGGTTAACGGCAGCCTTGACACAATTCTCTGGGTTAACGTTTGCCGTGAGAAATGACGACACTGGCCGACCCGGGTTATTAGCGAGCAAAGCAGGTTAAAAGCTTCTGCGCTTGCTTGCACTTGTTTACTGTGTGGGACCATTGTGTTGTTACAACCGAACATTGTTTGCAATGGAAGGTGTTTCAACCGCACAAAAGCTCAAGAAAAAATACAAGAAGCATTATCGCCAGCGATGTCTTCATGTCGACTGCCATCTTGTTTATAATGCATGGTCAGTAGATCGAGTTTTCACACACTACTGTCAGACTGTACTTCAGTCACGTGAATTTGACAACAAATCAACCCAAAGTGGAGTTGTGTTCTTTCGTAATAAATCGCAAACGCGTGTCGCCAGTACTTCATAACTGAATTCGTTTATTGTTGTAATGATTCGTAGGACGAGTCCAAACAACAATCATTTTTCATTAGTTTTGATTGCAGACGACTGATCGAAGCTGACCGTTAAATCAGTAATCATGTCAGAAATATACGTTTCTTGATGTGCATGACTTCAGTGGGAAAAGGGCCGCTAGTGACCCGTGTAAGAGACGACCCGGGTAAGTGTTTCTCCGGGTTAAAATTTGACGTGTGAAACAAAACTCCGGGTTAAATTTAACCCGGGTTGAATTTAACCCGGGTTATTTGCAGCTACCCGGGTAGAAGGTTACAATACATGTAGGTCAAAACTTTCCATTATGTGAGCTTGCTGGTGTGGCCTACAACTACATGTACAAAACAATGGCTATACACTGAAATCATCTTGTTTAGTGTACATGTATAATTTATCATGCACTGATGCTAACATTAATGAATGGAGGGTTCCCATGTTCACTGCAATTCCTATGAGTTTAATTGACTTAACTGTGCTTTTGATAGCTACATGTACATGTATGTTGGTGACAATTTTTGTTATAAAAAATCAAGTGAGAAAAATTAATCAAACTTTTGAAATGCCATGTAAACAAATACCGTCACCTCCGAAACAGTGGGGAATTAAACAAACAAATTTGTTTAATTATGTTCAATCTGTACAACAATAAGTTAGCTTTAAAGTACAGAGACTTTAGGTGAGTTCAAGTACCTTATCTTTGCTTTATTAACAAAAAAAAAGTGTATTTTAACTTTTGTGTGTGTCAAGTAACAAGATATGTCATGTGAAAGGGTGAACAATTATTTTGATAAACCAAATTAAACAAATAAATAGAGTAAAACTTATCAATCTAATGGATTACCTAAGTAAGACTTTGTCGCATCACTTCCAAAGACACAACAAAAACTGTTTGCTAATATGTGAAAGCCTTTAAGCTTTGAAACATAATGATACATGTTGTTAACAAAGGTGTGTCACCTCCGAAACACTTTTTTCAGTGAACATTTTTTTTTTTCAGTTATCTTGCACATTTTGTCTATTCCCACTGTGCAGTCGTATTCTACGTAGGTAGAGAATCAAACGTATATAAAAATTTAAGATGTAAACATTTTTACCCAGTTTGTAACCTAAGATATAATGACAGCACTGTTTCGGAGGTGACATTGTGTTTCGGAGGTGACGCATGTTAACGGAAAGTTAATAATACCTCAGAAATAAAAGTCACAGCACATATCCCTACAGCTTTCCTTCAGGTGAAATGTTGGCCAATATATTATCATTTGATAAGTTAAACATTTGAACACTGTTACTCCTGTAAAAAATAAACACATTCATGCCTTGTTTCGGATGTGACGGAAAAGTTAACGGAAAAGTTAACATTAGATTTAAAATCTACACAAAATTTTCAAATAGGCATGAATCGGAGAAGTTTTGATATCATAGGAAAGCCCTATTGTTCACTTTATTTATGCAACGGCAAATGAACAAATTCCTCTTGATTAATGTACAGTAACAGCTTACTATAAATGGCTATAGATTGTTAACGGAAAATGTCACCTCCGAAACGACTTATTACAACAGTGTGTCTATGAAAAAGAGAAGGAAGAAAGCCTGGTAAGCAGAACATAAATAAAGGTTGAACACTTGCCTATACTAACCACAAAAACAAAAGGTCTGAATTAAATGCAAGTAAAAATACAGGCTCATAGAATAAGGATGTGTAAAAAATGGGACAGCCAAGGGGTCATATTTGCACTATATTCATGGCCACCACAGTTGAAAGAAGAAAGCGAGAGAGATCATTAAGCTACCCAAGGTAGCCCCTCTCTAGGACAGTTCCACTACAAAAAATCAAAGATTTCTGTCACTTAGTTTAAAAGATACAGGACAAGAAGTGTCAATACCAGAAGTTACACCACTGATTGTAAAAATGACCGTACATCAACGCGTGTGTGTGGAATATGTAGACCGGGAACTAGTCTACGCTTGATTCTCCTATGTAGAATATGTGGACGGAAACCAGTCTATTTCAGTCTATAGCTAACGAACCACATCATACACATGTACATGTACATGACAGCTTCAGACATGCAACCATTCATTTCCCAACATTATTTTCGGAGAATTTAGTGGACAAATGGTACCGAAATTCCGTAGACACATGCAAGGTGAGTGTCTCAAGAACTATCAGACGGAGTTTGGTGGCGATTGGGCAGCGGATTATTGCGCTAGCTTAAACCGTATCGGTCCGATCTTAAAGTTCAGGCGCCGCCATATTGGAAAAAAACAAGGTATTTTTTTCATATACATTGAACACGGATTTGGGTAAATTTATATATTGGAATCGATAGCTCATTCAATTCTAAGATATACTTCCCACTGACACTTCCGTCGCAAATGTTGCATTTCTGAGATAAATAAATGATAAAATTACTGCATAAAGTAATGCACAAAATGACGCGGCGAGCGGTCTGTGCGTAAGCGCGACAACAGAGGGCGCTGCGCGCTCGCGTGAATGGTTATCTTGTGCACTAACTGAAGGCAATTTTTGCAGAAGAAAACGTGATTTTTCTACAGAAAAGCAACATTTGCGACAAAAGTGCAAGTGGGAAGTATATCTTAAAATTACATTACACTGTATGTGTTGATTCCAGGAGGTAATTTCCTTAAAATCTTTGTTCAATGTATACGAAAAAAATACCAAAAACAACATTACCTATGGGGGAGAGTATATATCCCCCATAGTTCTAGGGGTAGGGTCTAGCGTGAGTCATGCCACACACGGCCGTTTGTACACGCATATATGTATATATATCAGATACTGGGACCTATATGTGTGACACAGATGACAAAATTTAAATCCCTGCAAAATTGAATGGAATAAACTTTTTTGAAATCCTTAACATGTGTGCTAACTTGTAACAAGTACAGCAAGATAAGTATGGAAGCGTGTATTAAGTTACAGACAGGACAACTTTGTGATTTCAATAGGTAACGTTTGTAACTTGGTGTCCTCTAATGGCCTAAAAGAGTGATATTGTGTACACTGTTTTTCAATTTAACCTGTAAGTTTACATCCTGAGATCTCAGGGAATTTCTACTCTGCAAAGCGACGTGACAATACCCTGAGGAAATACACGCAAATCTCTGGAGCGAGCCGGCTGTTGTCTTGAGCCAACTCACGCCCGAGTCATTTTGATGTAATTTAATCAATTCGGTCATGTTATGCCGAAAAGAAACAATTTCTATACTTTCCAGAAATTGTATTGGGTTCCGTTCCTTATGACTGTCCCATTCCTACCAAACTTTCAAACGACGAACCTTATTTACTCCGCAGTTTTTCAAATTAATAACAGGGATGCATGCTGACGAATGTAATGGAACGGATTCCCCAATATGCTTTAAATAGCAGCCAATCGCCGACGCGGACAACCCCCAGCATTACCGAGTACATTTATCACATGCATGCACGGTGTTTACAATCTGCGCGCGTTACATTTGAATGCCTGCAATCGTGCTGCACAATGCACTGCAAGCGTCCTGATTGGTCCAGCAGAGGCGACAATATTTCTGTCGCTAGTCCCACCGCCAAATGGGGCCTTTTTCAACAGGGCCACTGTACGCAGGAGTTAGGGAGTGCGTTAAAGGGGCACTGTTGCAAGAGGATGGTAAGTTTACTGCTTGTCAGATGCAAAGAATAAATGTAAAAAGAAAATAAGCATATTATTGTCTGTTGGCTATTTCTTTGTAGGAAAATGAAGGACACTGTTACGCGCGTGACTGTTCATGATACCACATGGATTGCCACCAAAATAAACTTCAGTATTTACTTTGAAACAATCAGCAGGAATTGCAATTAAATAGCTCTCAATTACATGACATTTATGAGATGTTTTAGATCAGCTGCGACTAGGGCTCAGTGAAAAGTTCATAAATGTATCGCTCGCAACACAGGACCCTTTAAAATCATCACGATCGTCGCGTCTTAGTTGCGAGCAGAACCAAAACTTTATACTCGTATGTTCATTGTTAGCACAAGTAGTCGAAAACAAAACGAAAAAATAACAATATGATAATCCTACATATTCTCCGAAAATAAATGAAACGAAACTTTGCAAAATATGCGTCACCTACCTCCATGGTTAATATGAACATGTGACCACGGTAAAGGGGCGTTCACACTATCGCGGAAAATTCACACTTTCGCGCTGCGCTCACCGCATTGCATGAGTTCCTAATCGCCGATTATTCCAAAATAGAAAATTTCACTCTGGTAACTTGGGGCTTCTCCGATACCTCACTGGCTGCGCGTTGGAAAGCAGCGTTCGAATTAGCACTGGTCCGTTGGCCAAATGACAGTTGAAATCATCTCAGGTCAGCTGGAAAGCCTTCCCAAATGGTCCGGCTGTCCAGTTGAAATAAAACCCACGCCGTACTAAAGTTTGTTTTGTAAAAAAGAAGTGATGAAAAAAACTTTGATCTTTCTTCAGACTCCCATGGCCGGTTCCAATTTATTCCCCTGGAGTGAGAGACTGCACTTGCAGTTTTGGTTATGCAGTATACATGTCTCAGGGGCTGGAGACTTGATGAATAGTTTTTATTTCAAGTCGTAAATCAATCTTATTTCCCAAGTCCAGTCACAAGTCATTTTCTCCAGATTAGCTAAGGGATTAATGTGCACAAAAACATGCATCCTTGAGAATTTATAACAAAAGAGCCTTTCAAGACTCCAAAATAGCTCATAAAATTAACAAAAAGCTCTAAAATGTACCACACATTTTCAAACTTTTAATGGGGAGAACTTTATCATTGACTACCAAATTTTTCTAATTTATTCATTCAAATGTGGTTATTGCATTAATGGTCTACTGTGTTTAAAAAGAACAACCAGAAATGTTAACGGTATTAAACCGGGCCACTTGAAATGCCGACGGGCCAGTGAAGATTTAAGCCAACTGGCCCTGTTGGCCAGTTGAGAAAAAGGTTAAGGGCAAACGCTGGAAAGGTCAGCGCACCGCGGTCAAAGTTCAACAAATTTGAACTTTGACCCAGCTGAAAACGTTTTGCGCATCGCGATAGGCCACGCACAAGCGGCAAACCAGTTTGTGTACAAACCAATGGAACAGTGTGATTTTTCCGCGATAGTGTGAATGCGCCTTAACGTTTGTAAGAACATGACACCGAACGATGTCGGCATGTCGTCACAGCCTACCACCAAAATAGTCGCAAAAATAGCAAAATAATATCAAATTAACATCAACCCAGTTGGGCAGAAGTACTTACATTGTGATTCTGTAAAGATAACCGTCAGATGGCAGCGGATTTGCAGGATTTTGTTAGATTCCCATTTTGCTCTTAGCCGTGCAACGCTCGCAACCGCCGAACGTGTGGAAGGACTTGATGACGTCACGACCCTCATCCTCTTACACAGATACAGAAAACGTTTTGTTTGCATGTTGTGCACATACCGTACACCGTACACGAGGTTGTCTGTGTGTAGCTTTACTAAAAATAGAATAGCACCAGTCAGTCCGCAGCGCCCCCGATAATGAGGTCAAATGCCCAATTTTATCTGCACAGCTCATCGGCGTGAACGCACCGCGAGAAAGTCCGGGATGTTCGCGAGATTTCGTTGGCCTTATTTTGTTGCTCGCAAGCGTTTTAAACGAGTAGTTGGTGGCCAAGATGGCTGGGTAAGTTTGGAAAACAATTCTTTCTGTTTCGATTGATGTATATTTTGTCACAATTTGGGTAATTTTTTAGTTGGTAATTGTGTAAATCTGAAGTGATGGGTCGTATCGTGGATTTTGAGGGGGTCAATTGGTTTGTGCATCCTGACTGGACTAGACAAAACTTTGGAAAACAATAGCGTTTTTCCGATAGATGAAGACACGTGCTTTTGTTTAACGTGTCATGTGGCTTGCTGAAAGAGTTTTTTCAATGGTTTTTGCGCTACGATTTTACCGCGAGATTTCACCCTTTTAGCAGTGCGACTGTGGCTGCACACGTACGCGTGTGCACGCAGACATTGTAGAAATGCGCCTGAACACATTCATGACAGTCAACTCGACCATTGGACCAACTCGACCGTTGGACCAACTCGTCCGTTGACCGACTCGACTTCAAAGTTGAGGGAAATTTGGGGAGTCGATCATGGCTTCGTGTTTTGGGGAGGTTAAATGAAATATCCAAACACGCGTTTGAAATGTCGCGTCCATCCTGTGTATTACGCGCGTTGGGGACACGCATACTACGCGTGTATATATTGGTTTCAGACTTGCATATTACGCGCGTCAATGTTGGTTTCAGACACGCATATTACGCGCGTGTATAATTAGGTTTCAAACACGCATTATTAACTAGAAAATAACGCGTGTTTTGGGGAGGTTAAATGAAATATCCAAACACGCGTTTGAAATGTCGCGTCCATCCTGTGTATTACGCGCGTTGTGGACACGCATACTACGCGTGTATATATTGGTTTCAGACTTGCATATTACGCGCGTGTTTACCGGTTTCAGACATGCATATAACACGCGTGTCTATTGGTTTCAGACACACATATTACGCGCACGTTTACCGGTTTCAAACATGCATATTACACGCATATATGTTGGTTTCAGACACGCATATTACACGTGTGTATATTGGTTTCAGACACGCATATATATACCCGTTTCAGACATGCATATTACACGCGTATATGTTGTTTTCAGACACGCATATTACACGTGTATATTGGTTTCAGACACGCATATATATACCTGTTTCAGACATGCATATTACACGCGTATATGTCGTTTTCAGACACGCATATTACACGTGTGTATATTAGTTTCAGGCAAACATGATCTTTTTAAACATGTAATCATCTTTATTCAAATATCAAAATATCAAAATATCAAAAATAATAAATTTTTATTCAAATATATGACAGGAATCTACGCATGAGGTATATAATTCTTATTATATACCTCATGCGTAGATTCCTGTCATCCGATTGGTTAAAAGTGGGGGCATTGAATCAGCTAGACCCGGCGCGTATGCCAACTGGTCAATAGTCTTTACTATGCCCGTGGGCGTAGTCATTTAGCGGGTTCCAGACGCGCGCATTACATGTGCATCAACTATGCAGCTGGGCGCTTCACGTAAACATTCAGCAGAACGGTAATGGCGGAATCTACACCGTACACGAAGTCGTTTTGTCGTCTGTCGTACTGATGAAGTCCTTAAAGCGGGCCTCCCACTGTGCGATTTTTGCCTGCGATTTGGTACGATTGTGTGTAGAGTCTATAGGCAGTCTCCGATAATCGTACCAATTCGTAGGAAATTCGTGGCAAAAATCGCACAGTGGGAGGCCCGCTTAAGAAAATAGGAGAAGTGGCCTACAGTGAAAACTGTGTCAGGGGAAATGTGCTACTAAAGTGCCAGGTGATTATGCTACAATTTTTTTCTATAAATAACAACTTTTCCGCCGTAGACCAGCTTCCGAAATCGAAACTCGAATGACCACTGTCATGTGACTGTGTATTGTTACTTTTAACCAACCAGATGACAAAAATCTACACATTCGGTATATAAAACAAATATCGACTGCTGTTTTTTCGGGTCATGGTTAAGATGATAGGCCCAAGGTGATCTCGAAGCCATGACTATGCCCCTCGGCTTCCGCCTCGGGGCATAGTCATGGCTTCGAGATCACCTTGGGCCTATAATCTTAACCATGCCCCTCATTGCAGTCAATATTTGTATAATATCTTACTCATTTGAAAGTAAATAATGATTCTAGGCATCCAGCAAAATGATTGCGCTAGATAGTCTGTAATTATTCAGATAAGGGTAATTCCGTGTCAATAGACTGCCGAAGTGAATACGTCACCTTTTGTTGGTTGCCTAGGCAATTGGATCTAAACTAAAAATCACTCAACCGTGTCCCAGTACCATTTTCCAATGGTACTTTTCCCGACGGCCATGATAGTTTAGATCCAATTGCCATGGCAACGCACGTCACACTTCGGCCGTCTATTCAACGAGCTTTTGGACCTGACCCCCACAGATTGAAATGAAATTTAGTGTGTTGATTGGACTCCTTGAGAAACCCCGAGAACTAACATTTTATGTCATTTGGTCAATTAATTTTGACTAATAGCATGATTTGCTAGGTTTAGACAGTTATATCTCTAAAAGTAATGGACCCAGAGAGATAAACTTTACATCATTTTAAAGCTCTTGAAATGACCTTCATTTTATAAACTTATCAAAATTGTATCTCGTACCACAAAAAAGTTATGTAAATTTATGACCTTTGCAAAAATGCGTATTTGTCAAAATGCGCAATTATTTTTTTATTTGTTAGCTTAAGATGTAAGGAACATTTTCAGAAAGATTTGGGATGGGCACTCTTACAGTTTTTGAGTTATGATAAATTTAACATTGGCTAACATGTAAATAACATGAAAATACCATGTAAATAACATGTACATACACAGTTACATGTTATTTCATGGTATTTACACTATGAACATCTAACAATGGAAATTGGGCACACACCATTGTTACTAACAATGGGGTCACAATGAACATGTACATGTTTTTGCTCATAGTGTTACATGTTAATTAATGTTAAAATTATCATAACTCAAAAACTTTAAGAGTGCCCATCCCAAATCTTTCTGGAAATGTTCCTTACATCTTAAGGTAACAAATAAAATAAAAATGCGCATTTTGACAAATATGCATTTTTGCTTAAACTGTAAACAATCAGTTGTCCTTCACACGCTTTTGGGCCGAGCGCAAATAATCCGAGATGTCGTGATTGATTTGTTTTTCTGTACAACCAGTTGACGATTTCTTTACGGCTTCTGAAATAAAGAAAAGACAAACAAAAATAGTAGCCCATCCAGAATAGACCGTGATGAATACACTATACCAGCAACAATACTTTCCATCTGATGTTAGAATTGTCTATAAACAGACTAACCAAATACGACTCTCGTTAAAGGGTGGAATATTTGTCAGTTGAGCATTGTTATCTTTTGAAGTAGCAAAAGTGCTCAAATCTAAAGAAAGGTGTTTGACAACTAACCTGGTTAGGTTTTAGCTCTGTGAATGGTGTATACATGTATTTCGCAAAAAAAACAATATTTCTTAGATTTTTAAAATCATTAATATTTCTACAACATTATTTTGGTTGGTCACTTTTTTGATAGCTACAAAAGATGTACTACCCCTTTATTACAGAAAACATGTTTGTTATAACCGGAATTGTTATTAACCAGTTTGCGCCGGATGACGCATAAACACGTCACGAGCAAGGCTGGAAATATCCGTCAGCAGCGAGAAATGCCGAAAATGCATGGGTGTGCTTCCCGATACCATCGACATGACCCCACTTCGGATCGAGTTTCGTGAAAAATAATCACGCGCCTCGACTCAGTAAATGTTAAAATAATCCCGGCGCGAACTGGTTAACAAACTGTTTGTTATAATGAGAGTGGAATGCAATAACCAGTTCGCGCCGGGTTTTTCTTTTCTTTTTCTAAACGCCCACGCGATGCTAGCTGCGAGCCGTTTGATAACAGATTTTTATGGCCTCTCTTTGAGTTGCTGTGGCGTGTTTATCAGTCCTGCGTTTTAAATTTCGGAAAAAATGTTCTCCGGCTAACTTAAATGTTTACGTACTTATTATCACTCTGTGGAGATTTGGCAAGTCATGCATCAGAGAGAGTCTGTCCGTATAATCTTGGCCAGGGACACGGTTGCCATACATCAGGTTGATTTTCACTTGCACAACAGGCTCCATAATATCCTGAAGCATGGCTCTAATGATGGCCCTGGCTGTCGCTCCATCATTACCAAATTGGGTCAGATGTCGCACCTGGAGGAGAAGGAAACAATTAACTTTTACTCTTAACCCTCCCCTGCCTGTACGCGGCAGGTATACTGAGAAGTGTGAATAAAACATGTGTTGAATATAGGAACATATGTACATGGCACGTATGACCGATCGGAACAAGTTTGTCCGTTGTCGTGTGACTAGAAGCAAGCACTCCGGGGGGGACGGGGGGGGGGGGACCCTTTTTACATGGATTTTGTGTCACGCATGGCATTCACTTGTCAATGTGCAGTGGCCCCCCGGGCAAGCACTTATACACGTCACTTCTGGCAGGTATAATTGCTTGTAAACAATAATTACCCTCATATTGTGCAGTCTGATTTGTTGTTGCTATAAGCTGGTTTGTGTGCGCGCATAATGGGACTTGTTTTAAAGAAAGTACTTTCTATGAGTGCCGGTGAGGGCGTGAATAGATTGCTGCATTGAAGACCTCCAATTTAGGTCTTTGCCTAAAACACAGCCCAGAGCTAGAAATAAATGGGCATTCATCATCATGATTACATGTGAATTAACACAGGTACTTACAAACTGCTTATGTGTCTCTTCATTGCTTAAGTCCTGCTCCATTGTCTTCAACTCTTCAACACTAGTTGCTGTTATGAAGTTGCTGTCCTCCGATGTTTCACCGACATTAATTCTGCGCTCGATCTTCTTCAGCCTTTCAGATAAAGCCGCAAATTGCCGAAGGACAATCTTTTGGAAAGCTAACATAACAAAGAAACCAATATATACATGTTCGGGGCCACAAAAAACCCTAACTGGTGAAAAGCTTTCTCGGCTTAGTGCAGGACACCTCCACAAATCATGCTCACGTCTAACCTGGAAGAATACCCCTCCAGTGAAATTTATTTTAAAAAATTTCAATAAACTATTTAGAGATTCAACTTTGACAGACCATGTTACGACTACCGATTAACTAAAATGTTACATTTTAAGTATAGTAAAAATCAACTACTCTCTAACCCTAAATGTAACAACATTTTAACCTGCATGTACAGTGTATCAAACCACCGTTAAAATCGGTCATTTTGCTCAAGGTCAAACGTTAATAGGGGTTCTAAATTTTCATACAAGATAATGCATAGACTTTTTCCAGAGCATTATGCTCAAGACTGGTATGTTCCCAGGTGAACTTGCATACAAGAATCCAACATTGAAAAACACATGTGTACTTACTTCCAGCGTTTAACGGATACTCCAAGTTCTCTGGGTTCTTAGGTCTTCCTCCTTTGTTCTGAATTGGTTGATGTCGTTCTTCCTCTGGTGAAAGCTTGCTGGAGTCTGCAAATTGGAATTGTATGGAGCTCTAGTATAGACACCACACTCTGGGACAAAGCTTTACTATCTTTTACCCCAAAAAAACTACAAATTAGACCTCAACAAAATTCTATAAGTGTTTTGTATGCACTTGTTGAACAATTTAAAATCATACCATTCACAACTACCACAGGAGACAAACGCTGAACTGTAGGGGACCACGGTTCATGGGTTGGAGATCTTGCATCTGAAGAAATACATCCAATTTGAGATGCATGTATGAGAAACACTGTTTAACATGACAGCCTGTACATATACAATGTAAGCGAACAGTTCTATTATCTGAAGGAGATGAAGTTATATCAATATACATATACATGTAATTTAAACAACAACAACATCAATATCTGCATACTTACTTCCTGTATCAAAGGGGTTCTTCCGGGGTCTCCTGTGTGTGTTGTTATTTCTCGGGGTCTGCCCTTCATTACTTGGACCTGGTGTACACTCACTGGATTCTGCAAAGTGGAATTTTATGGAACTGTAGTATTCTTGGAAAAAAATCGTTACCACAGTACACCTCGCATAATTATACTGGCCTCGCTTAAGCCGTACACTTGCTTACCATACTGATACTCGAAATCCCAGTCTTCTTTAGCAATAATTCCACTACGATTTAACGTATACAACGGCCTTTATATATTAACGGACATTCGCATATATCAGACCAAAAGCTCTGGTCCTGTCTAATGCTTTTCCATTAAAATTGCCGCGCTTATAACGAACTCCTCGTTTTTCACAGGTGATAAGAGCTATAAATTAATCCCAAACAATATGCTATATAAGTTTTGTTTATGCACTTGGGTTCATGAGTACCTTTCGAATAACTTGCCACAGAAGACGAACGCTGAACTGTAGGGGACCACGGTACACGGGTTGAAGATCTTGCATCTGAAGAAGAGCATCCAATTTGAGATGCATGTATTAACTTGACAGCCTGTTCATATACATTGTTAACCAAGTTACATTTACAGATCCAAGAGTGGTCAATACACCCTCAAATGGTTGAGTCAGGTTATTGATCCGAAACATTATTGGTAAACAGTCCTCTGTGCAACCAGATATTTACTATGATTCTACATTACCTGACTTTGGAAATACTGGGTATTCCACAGATCCATGTACCTCAGATGACTGGCGCTGCTTTTTTGGTTCTCGTGTACGCTTCTCTATTTTTCCTAATTCACTGTCTGCAACAAGAAATGTTTTTAAAATAGTGTTATCGTCAGTAACAATAAAATAACCATAAATATTATTTGTTGTTGATTACTGTTTGTTTATATTCACTTTAATCGTTACTACTGCAAATATTGGCTATTCAAAGACATCCATAATAATTAGTGATTAAATAGACTGTAATTGAGTCAGCGTTAATAAATGATGAATTGGCATCAAGGGACCACATTTAACATCCACAATATAAGGTTTTTTTTACTATTACCCCTCCATTAGATGCCATGGTCGAGAAGATTAAATACATAATTAGAGATACTTGCCATAATACTCAAATTCCGAGTCGGTGCGTCTCTTCTTGCTATGCCGGCTTCTTTTGCTGCCTTCATCAGAAGCATCTGAATCTTCATCGATTGTAGTGTCGCCTAATGCTTCAGCATCTTCTGCAGTAGCTAAAGACATAATAATAAAATGGACTTTTACAGTTAAATGATTGCTGTGAATTATTTTTTCATTTGAAAAAACAAAACTAAAATGAACATTTCAAATATCACATATTTCACAAATATTCAGTCAATATCCGTCTATTAGCTAATAGACCGATTGCGCGACTGATGTTTACATGTCGTCACGTGACGTATAGTGGGTATTACGTCTAAACTTTCACATGCACAGTAGTGTATTAAGCTGTTTTTGTTCGGTAAATTATCCTCCTTTCAGAATATCTATACACAATAAAATTTACATGAGCGGAAAGAGGATTTCATGTAGTTTCTTGTGGTTTATAGAAAGATAATGTCAAATATTCTGACATCAACGAGAGAAGTTTTACTTTGCGTGTGTGGTACGTACTGTGTGCATGGTGTGTGTGCGTCAAATCGGCCATGTGCTACGAACGTGTGTGTTTGAATACGCGGGAGTACCATTTGTTTTCGGTTTTGTAGTTGGTTTTTTAAAGCAAATATAACATGAATTCCACTGAACATTGCTGTTGTGGGACTAATAATGATGCGACAAGCCTCGTATGCAGGGTTTGTTTTGCTTTGTCGTTTTTGAAGCCGATCAAGCTTGACAAAAAAATGCGATCACCTCGTAACCTCTGGGTTTGACCGTACACCGCGTACCGCCTCGCCGTGGCACATCGGCCAAAATATGTAGCCGGCTCGGTCGGCCGCGTCTTTTCGTTAATTTCTACCCTACAAAATGCTCTAAATGGCCACGAATATACTTGCCACACAATCTCAGCTACAAGCAGATATCAAGTTTTTAGTTGAGTAAAGTGATTTACTTACAATCTTTGCAAAAGTGCAATTTTTTTCGTCAGATTTTAAGACCTTTTTTTGACACGATGACGAGTAAAATGCATGCTCACTGCAGTGCGTGTTTCCCGTATCACGACGTGCAGTTGATGCGAAATACACAACGCATTGGCATCAACTACATGTTGTGATATTTTTCGGCAAGCACTCGCAAGCCGAATAATGAACAAACAATGGTCTCAAAACAGGCGGAAATTTCACTTTTTGTGCAAATTTAAGTAAGTCACTGTACCTCAGCTTAAACCTCGATAACTGCTCGTAGCTCACATAGTGTGCAAAATATACTGGATCTCGTTCAGTCTCGTGGTAAATCAGTCTAAACTTATACTCACCGAAATAACCTTTTATCTTAATGAGATCATATGACAACCAGCTGTCTTCTGGTTCCTTTTTATCTCTGTAGTATTTCTTTTTGTTCGTTTGTGGCCAGAACACCTTGTTACTCTTAACCCAATTATAGGGTACAGCTCCGCTGCATTCAAACGGCTTTTTTAAGTTGTCCAATTCAGTCCATACAGCACAGACGTACGATGTTTCTTCTTGGATAGATGACATCTACAAAATAAAAGTTGGATTTACTCAATTAACTGTCATCGCAGGTGTCCCACCAAATGTCCACAGGTGGATGACAGACAAATCCGAAAGTAATACAATTGTCATGATGCACACATACCATAAGGTGTGTTCTTACATGTAGGTTCTATTCTCTGTGGCTCAAGGGCATAAAGATCCAGTTATCAGCAGTGGATGGTAGGCAGATACCTTTGAACTTGATATCATCTTTGTTAAGTCGAACACGCTCAAATTGCACATTTGTAAGATTACGGCATAGAAATATTGATAACTTCGATGATGGACATGGTCTTGTAAAATAGTCGATCATATACCGTTGACTGATCAAATCGCACTCATAGGTTTTGTCTTCATTTACTTCGCGAACAAGTCCAAAATGTCCAGTTCTTGTGTACACAACACGATCTCGCACAGTTGTTTTAACAATTATGGTTCGTTCCTCCTTTGTTGCGCTGGTCATGTTCGTTTGCTTTTCCTTTAATCTTCGGGCAACAGACACGACGGGATTCAGATGATTCTTTACTAGTCTTTTCATCATTCCAAGCTCGTTTTCAAACGGAAATGCACTCATATCATCCAGTGAACAATTAAAATGTTCGACGTCATCAGCAAGATGCAGTAAGTTGTGGATGTTGTAGCTCACAAACTTGTCTTTGTACAACTCCCTTGATGTTGAAACAAACAGTCTAAGCAGCTCTTTTGCGTATCTGACTTGAGCAGCAGAATCATTTCTACATAGCAGGGTTATAGCTACACTTAGTGTTACAAAGTGGTCATAATAACGCCGACTTAGTATACCTTTGAACGCTACAATGCCAGTGTACAGTAGAAACTGCCGACACTCCGTGGCCTTCCAGTGATGGAGAACAGACAAAAGACGTGGTCTCCGAGCAAACTCTGACGGTATATATCTACTGAATGAGATAAGTTTCTCAGATACCTGCAGGACTTGGAAGGCACCAATACGTACGTCACGATCACCGGATGTAAGAAATCGTAGTAATCTCCTGACAGTGCCTAGACAAACCAGGTGCATGTAGTCTAAAACAAATGAAGTAACCATACCAATGCCTGGCAACTCTTGTAGTGGCGAAACACCAACTTGATGAATGTTGTATTCATTGTTAATGAATCCACCATCAGTCCTGAGATTTCCCTCTTCTAGAAAAACAACACGTCCTTCCCATACTCCTCTCACATCACATCTCTCGCATCCATAATATGCAGTGTGCCCCAACACACACTTCACAAAGGCACGAGCTGGCGCATCATTTATGATTGCACGGATTCTAACCTTGTAATTTACACCAAGATGATTAAATCCTTCTCTTAGTAAATGACCAGCCTCTGTCACGAAATCTTCTAAAAATTCATTCAGTGGGTTGGGTTTTGTATTACCGTAGAAGAGAGCTACAGGTTGGGGGAATACATCTGCATTGCACTTCACCTGTGCCAGTATAGGCCAGAACTGTTTTGAAGAGCTCCTAGAAAGAGGCAAGCCATCAATGTTGATGTCAACAGTAAAACTGTCATCAATTGCATGTTCGATATCTTTAATTAATACTTCCTTCAGACTAATATAAATATATGAGCCGCCACATTTCTCTTCTGCACGCAAGGTGCAAGGTGTTCCTACCAATGTTCGCACATCTTTAGGCAATTCAAGACCATAGTCACGCAGTAGTTTTAATAATTCTTGCATATCCTCCCGTGTTTGATTAGTTTTAGTTGCCCAACCTGCCAAACGTTGTCGAAAGTTTAAGTCAACATCATCATCACTACTTCCTGCATCATCGCTGCTTAGTGGTGGTGGATCAGGATCCTCAACAACATTTGCTACAGGGTCATCAGGGACAACATTATCATGTTCTTCATCAGAAGAACTGGATGTATCGTGCAGACTAGTATCAGAATGAAGTGAAGTTTGTTCAACTTCCTGATCCTGAGGAATTTCACCAGAATCAGAGCCAGATGACAGTGAATCAGAGGTTTCGTCACCAATTTCTTCAGCCTTCCGCAGAACAAGTCTTCGTCTCTTTTGGTACCTAGCCCACGACATGACTGAACATTGAAGTGAAAAAGACAGTATAAATGTTTTAAAGCTTTACTGGCTCTGTGAATAAATCTCTATCATCTAAACACTGTAGTTTACGTACGATTCGGGTGACAAGTGGAATTTCCAGTTTCATTCCGAAACTTCCCTGACCAGTGAAGCGACAGCGCCGAGACGTTCATGAAAATAGTTAAAATGGCGCGCGCGGTTACCCAAGTTGACCTGGCATAAAAATAAGCCATGGACATGATGGACGCGACGTTGTATGCCGAATTCCCGGCGATGCCAAGTCAACTCAGTTCACCACGCACGCGCCATTTTAACGTCTCGCCAACGTTTTGGAATTGAACTGGAAATATCACTTGTCATCCGAATCATAGGTAAACCTTATGCACCTATCAATTGTATGATGCACCTTCGGACCCCCGGGAAAGGTGCGTCATGTCCTGGAATGTCCAGTCACATTTTGACGAAGGTGTTGCGTAAAAATACACATTGGTCCGTCACGATTACCATGACTGGTGCGTCACGGTGTGTCAATGGTGAGTCAGTACAGTGTCCATGGGTTTTCCACAGCACCCGACCAAACGAAAACACGACGGCACGTTCAAAAAGTCCCGTTCAAAAATATGGTATTTTTTTCGTATACATTGAACAAAGATTTTAAGGAAATTACCTCCTGGAACCAATAGATCATCCAATTCTAAGATACTTCCCACTTGCACTTCTGAACGTCCTAGTTGCTCGGACTAGGCTTATACCCTACGATGTAAACAGTTTTACCGACGAAGGAAAAAATGTAGAAAACAATAAACCTTATCGACGTTCTCAATGCATCATGGGATTGTATGACAACATTGCCCGGCTATTTGTGCATAAACCTATGGGGCGGACGCGAACTCGGCAACTTTTTTACTCCTTTTCACGAAAACCAAAAAGAGTTCCAGAACCAACCTCCCACCACTTTATCTTCAATACATATCAAACATACTGACAAACATCTCCCAAAACAAAAATGTTGCAAATGCGAGAAATCATTGGGGATTCCTTTCGTGGCTGGCGAGTCCGTGTAACACGGACTCGCAGTGCAGAACACTAAATTAACCACGCCGTGGCTATACGGCGCGTGTTGCATTGCGCATACCGAGCTGCGAGCGCGGTACACGGACTCCCCCCTTTAAGAAGGAAATCATTTGCAACATTTTTGTTTCGGGAGATGTTTGTCAGTATGTTTGATATTAGCCCTACAAATAGGGCTGTAAATAGCCAAAACACAAAAGAAATTCCAGGCGTAACGCAGACATTCCAGGGGGAACACAGACATTCCAGGCGGTATCTGGGCAATGCCAGGAATTTCCATTGTGTTTTGGTATTTTAATGAGCGTAGAAATGCCACAGATTTCTTCTTATGGTCGCAAAAAGAATACTAGCCAGCGCGACTTAATACCCTTTTTTGCAGAGCGGGTCACATATGCAGTAATAAGTGTGAGTGTACTCTTGGGATGGTTATACAGAAGTAGCCCATGGTACTACCCGGGCCAATTTCATACTGTAGAGATGCTTTTAAAAGCATAAAAAATTGCTTAAGCATGAAGGTTGTCATGGTAATGAAACAGTCCTCTAACACTGGTCATTATACTATCAGGTATTTTTTTAGTTTATGTCACAACTCAAATTTAAGGAAAATAATTATTGGAATCGATAGCTTGGACGATTTTAGAATACCTTTTCCATTGGCATTTCCGTCGCAAATGTTACATTTCCCAGAAAATTCTGTGTTTTTGTCACGCCCGCCTCCATACAAAAGTGTGTGAAACTGCTGCCGGCCGGGCGGTGTGTGAAGCGCGCGAAGAAAGAGGGCGTGCGCCTGATGATCCGTTTGGTTTCTGGCCGGCCGCTTTGCGTGCAATCATATGCAATATTCTTTCTGTGATTTTTCTCTAAAACTAAGCCTTTGCGACAGAAATGCATGCAAGTATTCCTATTCTAAAATCGTCCAAGCTATCGATTCCAATAATTATTTTTCCTAATTTCGAGTTGTGACATAAACTTAAAAAAATACCTACTATCACACGAGGATTTCACTGGTAACATTCCCTACTAAGCAAAAGTTGTTTGTGCTTAAGCAAATATTTGTGCTTAAACACCTCTATGAAATTGGCCCCTGGGCAGAGCTGGTCTTTAACTTGTTGGCTTGGGGTCAACTCAGTTTTTGGTTTTTGACCTATGACTTGACCCTGGAGAAAATGACTTGTGACTGGGAAATAAGATTGATTTACGACTTGAAATAAAAACAATTATAAATAAAATCACCCCTATATGTAAAATGGAATAGTCCTTGGCTCAAGATGGTATATTTCACAATGAAGGACATTCCATTATGTAAAAGGGTACTATCATTAAAGGGTTTGTTTGATGGGAAACCACAGAAACAGAAATAAATGTCAATTAATGCATGATAAAGGCACTAATTATTCATTAAAGTACAAATATGAATATTACTTTAGACATTTATGGGCATATTTCATTGTAACAAACTAAAAACTGCCTCCCAAAAATCTGTCAGACGCCATACAACTCCCGTCCAAAAATTGCTTTTAGCAAAAAAACGCAATACAGCACAGATCTACTGTCATTTATTTCTTCAAAATACCACTTCAAAGAATCCTAATACACTAGTATTTTTCTTTCCACGGGTCAAATGAGTGATTTATTTACTAAAATATTCGGCTTTTTCTTTCTTTTTGGCATGCGTAGTGCAGGATGGTTGGTGATTTGTTTGGCTTTTTCGACGATCACACCATTCAAACTTTGCAGTTAAGCTGGGTTCCCACTGCACTATTTTCATCCGTCAGACGTACGTAAAATCGACGTACGTCGTCTCCGGTCCGTCAGATTTTGGTCCGTTGATGCGTTTTCAATGTGAACCGTCTGAAAGATCAGCTTCATTTACGAACGTCGAGTCGAAAAATCAACGTATCCGAACGTTTCATACGTCAAATTGACGGATGACGGAGGAGTTGATCCGAGGTCTACTTGTCCGTCGATTTTTCATCCGTTGTATATACAACAGTGCGACTAAAATACATCTACCACAGGATGATTGTGTTTAAAAACATCCTGTGGTAGATGTATTCTTTGTTTTCGAATGTATGGCTGAACTCAGGCGGCTGGATCGCTGAGCTAGCTTTGCTCGCGGAAGGAACGAATGAAAATGGCGCCATGCGTGCTTCCCGTGTGTTTTGTCCAGCTCCGCATGCGGTTGGATGCGTCTGTAGTGTGAACCGCTGGTGAAGATGTACGTAAACGGACAGACTCTGGAACAAATTCAACTCCTCTGTTTTGACGTGTGACGACACGACGGACCGACGGACAACGGATGTAACGTACGTCTGACGGACGAAAATAGTGCAGTGGGAACCCGCCTTTAGTAAGGCCCCATAAAAAAAATTATTATCTTATCATCCTACCAAGCCTGGGAAAGTAAATGCGGGCGCGAGGGTTTTTTTTTTTTCTTTCCAAACGTATTTTTAGGGTCCGCCGTATATATCGTTTCCTACCTCCATAGGGCCTATGCATAGATCTACGTTAGCCCGGCCGGCCAGCCACCACGCGGAGCATATACCGTACTGCTAACAGTATACTGCAAGTTTACACGCTGGCACCGTTTACGCGTACACGTTGCCTAATACACTATGTTTTATGAGTGTAAATTTTTACATGATACGCGGTAAATTGGGTCATAAAACCAGATTAGCTTCGTGTCCGTGTAACGTGCAAGGTTACACTTTACACGATCCTGGCCTGACCACAAACTAATCCCCAATAAAGTCATTTGCAAACTGCAAACATCAGAATGTATACAATGTATCAATTTGACCTAGCTTTCCGGTCGTAAAAGTTCGTTGACACTTTCGAGCTGCTTTCTCTGTATAGTTGATTTTTCAAAGCTACAAACATAAGCTATAATATATATTTTTCTTCTTTGGGAATACCACATAGAGACCGTCCAAAGTTGTCAACACTTTCACAGTTCTAGAGAAGTGTATTTTCAAGACTCCTTCCCTTAAAAAAAGTACTTATGAAAATTTTTGCCGTCAGTACCACGAAATGTCAACAATTAATTTTTTTTAGGAGGAAATGTTGACGGCCCACTCTTATTTTTTAGCGTGTTTCCCCTCCCCCAAATTACTGTTTTCACCTATTCCTGTGACAAGGTGTGTCTGTCATGCAAATAATAATTGTCTAATCATATACAAAATCATTCAAGCGAAATAAATACCCTCAATATAATATATGCGTACACCCCACAATATTCTTAAATTGTTGTTGGTAGTTTATCCTTTCTTTTTCTAGTTTGAAATAATTACCAGTTTTACTGAGAAAAAAAAACCAGCACGCACAAATCCCCTTAAATTGATGGTCGTCTGTGCTGGGCTTTTTGATCCACACTTCATTTTTCAGGTTCCTTGAAGATTACGTTTTGATTGTTAATAAAATGTGTTTTAACGGTCGTTATCTAAGCACCTGAAGGGCACCTTAAATTCTACCGATTCAATAATAAAATTTGAAAATGTTCGAACTTGTCGCAAACAATGTTTGACCTTTAATTTCCGGTTTGCAAGTACAATTGCAAAATACAGGCTCGGGCTTGGTGCATCTCAGAAGCATTAACGAGGCTAGACAATACCTAGTTTGAACGCGTTGAGAGTAGATAAAACCACCACCAAAAAGCCAAACAAATGAAGTACACAAGATCAGGACGGACATCGCAAAGAACTTTTGAAAGCGGCTATATAATAAATCGTACTCGCGCCAGCTACACTGCGCAAAAATATTCGCGCCGCGCGAATAATTTGGCCACCTGTAAACATGGCAAGCGCTTACTGTCGTCATGGTTGTGGTTTTAAGAGTCCGTGCTGTGAAGAGAAACTCATAGGATTGATTTGGTTTGATTTAAAATAAAACAAACAGAAGAACTCAGATTTGTTAACGACATTTTCTTCTCTTTCTCTTCGGCAGATGTTCTACTGAGGAAAGTGATAGCAGTCTCAATGCTGGCAAATAAATGTGTAATACCACGCGGGACTTGGCGAACAGTCGGTGGTTTAAAAAAAAATCTAGCTGACTTCGGGCCGGATAAAGTTCCACAAATTATTTATAGCCTATCGTCTGCACTGCATTGTTGATGATTGCATGAAAATATTGTTTAAAGGTTTTCTCTACGTACGTAACTTGTAAGATCAACTGCACCTGCACAAGGAAAGGGAGAATGGTGTGGGAACGGTTAGGCTGGACCGGTGTAAATCGGTAGAAAATGTCGATCCTAGATTGATCATCATAATTACGAAGGGAGATATAGACCATTGATAGTGAACAAATAACTTATTAGAGCTTATTAAGGGCACCCTTTTAGTCCCAAATATCCAACGTAGGTGGATTATATGCCATTCAACCTTCAAACTCCGCCAACATGTGCCATGTCAGAACTCCAGCGGCCACATCGTAGTCCAGGGTCTTCAATTCGGCTCCCGCACAGCTGGGGAGTGCGTGCGTGCTCCCATGTAGGCATGCATACGTGAGCTCGCAACACGTGGTCCCACCATAGTCCAGACGACTGTTCATTGGGTGTAATACAGCCTAGTCCTGTGTATTTTGTGGATTACTACATCCTGTACCAGCTCATAGCTTGTTTTTCGGAACTGATGCACCAAACAGTAACAAGTTCAGCGATATGAATATTAATCGCAGTTTAGTCACGATTGGCCACCATAATATCCAGGGTATGTTTGATGCAAAATTATTCTTCCAAACGTGAATTGGAGGACCTATAGTGTTCATTGGGAATTCCGGCACCTTATATGGAAGTAAGCAAAAGTTGCTGCACTTTGCCAAAAAAACGTTACGTGGGCATAAAAATATGAAATATATTATCGTCCCTGATTCGCGTCAGATGTCAGTTTGTCATAATTATGTGCAGCTTTTTTTCTAATTTTTTTAAAAGTTTGACACGGGCCTAAGAAGTTAAAAACACAGTACGACCATGAAGGTAACAAAAGAAATTCTGTATATGATTTTGTGCACTGTTCATTGTTTTCAGGTGTCGGCGAATTCACCACTAAAATAAAAAGGATCAAAACAAAGAGGATTTTTTTTAAAATCCCACCTTCAATTTTGTACACTGTGAAGGTTGCATGTACACGTAAACAATCGTGTGGTGTTTGTTTTACTTATTGCAATGAATATTTTCAGTAAGTTTTTTCTAGTCCACTCGTCAAGTACAATTTAATATTATATATCTATATAAAAATGATGTAGGGGCTTTAAGTTTGGGGACTGCAAGCACAAACAAAAGCCATGGCAGGCACCGCTCACAGACCTTGCAATTGCATAGCAACATAGTCGCTAGGCACTTGTAGGCAGCAACGCACACAGTCAGAAGTCGGGAAGGCTTAAACACGTGTCTCGACACAAAAAAGTTTGTTGCCCCAACAGGCAGATAACCAACCAATGGGGTTCTCTCCAGCATGATATTGGACTCATTTAATTGGCTGAAAGCCAACAGCTGTTAGTAAAATTTCTCGGCAGACTGGCGGTTGAACTCTTGTGAAACTTGATTTTATACATTGTATCAAATTGAATCAAGCATTCCCTGGAGCCTGGGAATGCCTCCCTAGGCTGTTTTTTTATTATTATTTTTTCGCAGATGCTCCAGAAATGAAAATCAAATAAGAAATGTGGGCAAGTTCCAGTCCTCGCCACTCATCATTTTGCTTTTTCGGTAGAACTGAATTTAAACTGCCTGGCATAGTGATACATAAACTTTTCATAAGTTATCAAACATTAGTTCATTCGTGTTTGTTTTATGTGCCATTTTATTTCTTGTGTCGTCCTATCTTAATCCACATAATTATTCTTAAAGGCAGAGGCTCGTCAATATCTCACCTCGTGAACTCAGAAGTAGAGCCCCTGCAGCAGGCCAAAGAAGAGTGACTGGGTTATTGTATGCAGACAGTTATTTCAGCGCCTTGAGCACCCTGCAGGGTGGATATGTGTGCTTTACAAATCTTATTATTATTATTATTAGACAATGTGATAATTTTCTCGTTTCCCGGAGCAGATGCGCCGCATGGCCGAACTCAGGCCGAGTGGGGAACCGTGATGATAATGATGATGCTCGCGTGATGCAAAATTCGTGCCATGTAATACGCAGCTCCGTAGCAAAGGCATGGAGCTGCGTATTTCGTGGCACGAATTTGGCCTCACGCGCGCGCGCATTTACGAGCCTGTTGAAATCCAAAACCTTTCCTTGGCAAACTCGGCATACGTTCCTTGCTACATTGCTGGATATCCCCTGGTTAGCCCCGGCTATGGGGCTGTCCATAAAGTACGTACGCATGTGGGGGTGGGGTTTTTTTTGGGAGGGGTGGGGGGGGGGGGGGAGGGGAGGGGTGGGGGGGGGGGGGGAGGGGAGGGGAGGGGAGGGGGAAGAGGAAGAGGAAGAGGAAGGGGAGTTAGAGCCAATGCGTACACCCAATGTTAAAGTATATTGAGCCGGGCACTTTTTTTTTCTTTTACATCGGTCCCGGCTATTTTTTCAAAATTCCCGGGTTCCCCGGCGCCGGGACCACAATTATTTTTATAAGGTTTTCGTTTTCGGACTTTCAGTGCGTCGTTTTCTCAAAGCGACGAGCGTCAAATTTATACGCGAAAGGGATGTGTAGGTGCATGATTTTTTTTTTAACCAAGGTATTTTATTCCAATGTATTTTATTTTATGCCGCAAGATCGAAGCCCGAAGCAAGATCGAAGTTGCCGCCCGGAGTTGAGGTCTCTTGGCAAAACGCATAAGCCAACCAACTTTATTCATTTCCCATCGTTCCATCAATTCCATTCAGGGGTCGATTTAGAAGAAAAAAAATTACATGCACTGGCGCATGTAGACTAAAAAGTTACATGCACAGAACAACTTTTACATGCACAAAACATAAAGAGTATTATTTATGTATTCTCTGTTTAATGGTGGTGTTTTGTTTTATTCAATAAAATGCATTTTTTTGTACAGTCACTATTGGAACTCGCTTGCTGTTCGTTTATTTCATCAATGACAAAATAAAACACGCGCGCGTGTTGCTCGAAATTTGTTCGAAATACGGGCGCAACCGATGCGCGCCACAAATACATCATGATGCACGTGGCAATTTGTAGGAAGTGACGTCATTTGAACGTGATCAATACAGCGCATTCATGATCCTCTGCAATCGCTACACAGTCACGCACGTGTTTTTTCATGTATCCATGCACAATTCAGCGGTGGCAGAGAGGGGTATATCCAATTGCTCAAATACGGTACCCCCTAGAATTTTTCCCGGTCGTCTTTATGCTACGCGCTCACGCGCTGTATTGCTCGGATGTTGAACTGCATGTAGCCGGAACGTATAGACGAATGAGGTGTTTAGAAAACGGCCACACTCACGTCTACGCACAGTACAGTGGCATTATCGTACATTCTTCGCAAAAAATGCTGCTGCGCTAGTGCTGCTCAACGATCATGCGTTGCGTGCACAATAAATTAATGGCAAAAATCGGGTGCGCGCGTTGTAACAAGTTAGTCTTCAACGTGGGAAAATATTCCAGGTACGTAATTAGGCCTAAAATAAGTACATATCCTTACATACACCAGACAAAAATTACATTCTCCAGTGCATGCGTGCACCCGTCTAAATATCGACCACTGATTCCATTCCTCTAAAAAGTTTGTTGAAATTAATATAAAACCAAGAGGATAAAAAGAGGAGACATGTTTCAAGTTTTCGGGACTATAAAACAGCAGTAGGACCTATGTTTAGTATTGTTTCCTTCCTCCGTGGTTTGATACATTTTGTTTGCAATATGCCCTTGGGATAACTCCAGACTGTGCATTGTGTAGTACTTTCACGCTATCGGATTAAAGGATTATAAAACCACAATGTTTACTTTGGCTTGAGGGCTCATCGTGTATACACGGAACGATGTGGAGAGCCCCAAACCGCAAGGTCATGCAAAGTGTTGCGGTTTACACGTTGTCGATTTTTACTGTGTATTGGTCGAAAATTACACGACCCATACACGATGCGAGCGTGCAATGGTTTGAAGTAAACTGTTAGCAGTACGGTAGCAACATTTATAGCAACGCCGCACGATGCCACTGCGTGGCCGTTTTCTAAACACTTTCTTCGTCTATGTTCTGGCAGAATTCGCTAACGTATAACTGAACCACATGTGCACGCAGCGCAAAGCACGAAAAATACCCCTCTGAGCTGCTCTGAGTGAGCGCTGCATCGGAGGTTTTTGACCGTGTAGTACATGCTACAACCTACCTCCGGCTTGTTATTTACCGTCAAGTAGCTCCGGGTTCACCGTCAACGCACCAACTACATGTTAGTTAAAAACGACAATCATGGTACACGGTCCGTGCATAGCGCACGCACACACGCACGCATACATGTAACGAGCAGCGGAGTAATTGCAGAATACCCTGCACCTCGAAGCTACCCCCCTGAAACCACTGGCTACGAGGTCGTAGACGCAGAACGGGTGCGATCAGAATAGAGCAGTGCAAAACGAATGGGCACTATCGAAAAAAAGTCTAAGTCCAACCCAAGCACTCAGTTGCCGGCTACGCGGCTACGATGTCGTCGTTGTGTTGTCCAATCAGAATAGAGCAGTGCAAAACGAATGGGCACTATTGAAAAAAAGTCTAAGTCCAACCCAACCACCCAGTTGCCGGCTACGCGGCTACGATGTCGGCGTTGTGTTGTCCAATCAGAGCGCCATGGTTTTCGTCAGAATAGAGCAGTGCAAAACGAATGGGCATTATCGAAAAAAAGTCTAAGTCCAACCCAACCACCCAGTTGCCGGCTACGCGGCTACGATGTAGCGAGAGCATCCAACCGTGACTGCGTAGCCGGCTACGAGGTGGTGTTTGAGAGTTGCGGGGTATTCTGCAATTGTGCCAAAAAATGGCAGAAAACTTAAAATAAAAAATAAAATACAAATGTTGAATTTCGCCGAAAGTGATGCGCGCGGGGATGATAATCTAACAATTTTTTTTATGGGGCCTAAGGTAAGGAACATGGCTTCCAGTAGCAATTACCCATAATTCCCTAAAATACCCCTAGGGGTAAGACAAATTACGAATTGTGAGACACCCTATGGCTTGCCGAAGGCCCCAAATTCCAAAATGGCCGCACACGCTTGCACACTAACGCGCGCACATAACTGATTTTCCCAGCCACAGTTCATCACTAAAATGACACTCTAACTCAACAAACATGTTATATTTGAAATATTTACATCTTCAGCATTTATTTCAAGTAAAAAAGTGTGAGATTTGTGTATTAGGTAAGTGGATGTTGATAGATTTGTACAGGGCGTTTTGTACACGGCAGAATAGCAAATGGGAATTTCACAGTCAATGTGACATCGCTATTAATGTACTTTTGTAGGGCTAGTTTGATAGGCCTACATGTATGTATTGAAGATATAAAGTAAAGTTGAGGGAGGTTGGTTCTTGAACTCTTTTTGGTTTTCGTGAAAAGGAGTAAAAAAGTTGCCGAGTTCGCGTCCGCCCCATAGCATAGGTTTATGCACAAATAGCCGGGCAATTTTGTTAAAACAAAATGGCGATTAAATTCTGACCACGCCGCGACCAACGATGAACGATCAGGCAACAAAAATCGACCTTAATTCCTCCGACAAAATTAGAAACAGTATTTATAAGAGCTCGTTATAATATGAATAGTTGTATAACTTAGGCAATAGCCGGCAATTACCTTAATTTGAGAGTTGCTTTTGGAGTTCTTTCCTTGAGAAAGCTGCAGTCATATGATGGAGGTCGAACTAGCATGTGACGTGCATGTACCGTATTTATACACGCGACGTGGCCGCCGGTGTAGCATGAACATCCGACTCTGAAATCCCGACTCATTGGTAGTATTGCGCATGCGTAGGTATGATAATTAGGAAAGTGACCGGTCACGTGAAAGGGATTAACCAATAAAAGGGTAAAGGGTCGGATTTTTATAGGAGTCGGATTTTCATGTGACACCGGCCGTGGACATTCCATACAAGGATATCGCTGCGCTAGCACGCGATCGACGCCGAACGTATCACGCAGCCTTGCGCATCCGCATACAAAAAATAACTCCGTCGATCGATCGTGTTTTGGCTGAGTTAATTATATATAGGTCATGTTTACTTCAATTTAAGTAAATAAAATCGCATCGAAAATGAAATCAACAGATGGATTGCCTCAAATATTTTGTTACGTCGATCGGGTTAACATTTCAAATACACATGATTTACGCGTATTTATTTTACGTTGCAGATGCGCGATATAAACTTGAAAAAAAGGCAGCGCATTGGACACAGTTTTAAACGCGTATAAAATACCAGTACAAAAACGCGGGTTTCAAATACGTTTCAGACACGCACAAAAAACGGTACCGCTAAACGCGGAAAAAGGCAGCGCATTGGACACAGTTTTAAACCCGTATAAAATACCAGTACAAAAACGCGGGTTTCAAATACGTTTCAGACACGCACAAAAAACGGTACCGCTAAACGCGGAAAAAGGCAGCGCATTCGACACAGTTTTAAACGCGTATAAAATACCAGTACAAAAACGCGGGTTTCAAATACGTTTCAGACACGCACAAAAAACGTTACCGCTAAACGCGGAAAAAGGCAGCGCATTGGACACAGTTTTAAACGCGTAAAAAATACCAGTACAAAAACGCGGGTTTCAAATACGTTTCAGACACGCACAAAAAACGTTACCCCTAAACGCGGAAAAAGGCAGCGCATTGGACACAGTTTTAAACGCGTATAAAATACCAGTACAAAAACGCGGGTTTCCAATACGTTTCAGACACGCACAAAAAACGTTACAGCTAAAAGCGGAACAGGCAGCGCATTGGACACAGTTTTAAACGCGTATAAAATACCAGTACAAAAACGCGGGTTTTAAATACGTTTCAGACACGCACAAAAAACGGTACCGCTAAACGCGGAACGTCTTTTGCCGGCTGGGCTGCTGTTATGTACATGTATGCAGCATCAAAAGCACAATGGCATAGGATAACGCAAAGTTAATCTGAGACAGTCATCTCCCGACAACTTCACAGAGACTCCGGCATTTATCTCTGGTAATTTTAGTCATTCTTACACTCTAAAAACGGATTGGTTAAAAAAACTACCAATCTAATTGGTTGACCCCATAATGGTTGTTTCCAACCAATATATTGGTTAAGTAGTAACCAACACGTTGGTTGTTCAGCAACCAATCACATTGGTTGAGCTATAAACCAATCCTTTAACCAATACATTGGTCAATAACGACCAATATGTTGGTTGTCTAGCAACCAATCACATTGGTTGAGCTATAAACCAATCTTTTAACCAATACATTGGTCAATTCTGACCAATATGTTGGTTGTCCAGCAACCAATCACATTGGTCGAGCTTATAAACCAACCCTTTAACCAATACATTGGTCAATAACGACCAATATGTTGGTTGTCCAGCAACCAATCACATTGGTTGAGCTATAAACCAATCCTTTAACCAATACATTGGTCAATGGTGACCAATATGTTGGTTGTCCAGCAACCAATCACATTGGTCGAGCTATAAACCAATCCTTTAACCAATACATTGGTCAATAACGACCAATATGTTGGTTGTCCAGCAACCAATCACATTGGTTGAGCTATAAACCAACCCTTTAACCAATATACATTGGTCAATAACGACCAATATGTTGGTTGTCCAGCAACCAATCACATTGGTTGAGTTTTAAACCAATCCTTTAACCAATACATTGGTCAATGGTGACCAATATGTTGGTTGTCCAGCAAACAATGACATTGGTTGAGTAATAAACCAATCCTTTAACCATTACATTGGTCAATGGTGACCAATATGTTGGTTGTCCAGCAAACAATCACATTGGTTGAGCAATGATATAAGCAATTGTTTCAATACATAGGCGACATTACGGTTACCAATTAATGTTGGTTATCCGGCAATCAATCATTGATTTAGTTATTAACCAATGATTTAAACTTTTGCGATTGGTTGTCAAACAACCAGTCATATTATTTACAATTTGTGACCAATAGGCTAGATTCATTATAATGCCGTTCAGCAATTAACCAATCTCCAATGGTTGCAATGGCATTGAAATTGTGGCCCAATCACATTAGTTCGGATATTATAACCATCGTTATTGGTAATTGCATGGTTCAGACATGAGCCAATCTTCAATTGATTTCAACCAATACGTAAGTGCAGAGCTCTGCGTCAGGCTGATTGTCCGGTAACCATTCACATTAGTTCAACTATATCAACCATTCCTTGTTGGTTGCCTACAGTAGGACCGATTCCACTATTTTGGGGGAGGTCACTGGTGCAAGATTATCCATTCTAAAATAAAGTAGAACATAATTGTATAATAAATCTTTGTCATGCAACATCAAGGAATTTAAATTATTGAAATTTCAGTTCTTTTATTTTGTCAAAGATTTTAAACATTATAGCCTATATTTACTCATTTCCTAATGCATTTGGAATGACCCTGTAAGAAAGTGGAATTACCATGAGCCACGAGGAGTGCTTGCTGTGGTCAGCATTTTTACTGCGGTCAGCATTTTTACTGCATGCAGTAGTTTCAAACGGTCAACACTAGTCAAACTGTTACATCGCGATCCTCTACAATCCGCTGCCTTCTTGCATCCTTGTCAGTTTCCTCTGCTTTTCACCCGCTTTTCAGGTAGGATATATGTTTACATTTTATTTGGTATCAACTTTGACAAAAGTAGTAATTGTATAAAATATCTGTGTATCTTCCGAATAGTGTGGTCCAAAATTCACCGTTTTGTAGAGGTTTTAAAATGAGGGCACGAAACCGATAGAATAATGAGAGAAGCTTTTGGTATATTCATGATTCATCCCACATAAATTAATATTTGAGAAAGATAAGCTATGTTAAGTTGTAATTTAGTGAGTTTTTACTTTGGGGACAGTTCTGACTTTTTCAAAGTTGCATGGCATTTTGAATTTGATTGAAACTATTTGAGGTTAGCCTAAACATGGAGGTACCTCCATGGCCTAAACAAAGTACATGTAAAAACATACTAATATGGGACATTCATAAAGTACGCACTTTGTATAGGCCTATGTAGTGGTCAGTCCGATCCCCTCCAAGGACAGCCACTGTGTGCATGCTGTGTGGAGGCTCGTGACCAGTTCTCGGCATGGGGTCCTGGTATGGCTAAGTTAGCCTTGAACTTTATAGCAGTCACAGTGCATACTGCAGTATTTGTGTATCAACTTTCACAGTACTGTTATAAGCCAGTTTACATTATGCCTGTGAAGCAATCTTCCCTGCATATTTTAGCGTGTTTTGTTGTTGTTGTTCATTTCATAATTATTGTGTATCTCAGATTGACGTTAACTTCGATGTCTCTTCGGGGAACAGGCTGACAATCGAGGTACATGTAGGAGTTGGTGGCACCAAAGTTACTGAAAAAGATCATGAGCTAACTAGACCGCTGTAATGACACAACTGTGCGTCTTGTAGCAGATTTGACTAAACCACATGGAACAGAATGAAGATGCAGAAGTGGATATGGATGCCGACTATTCCCCATTCCCGGGTTAGTTTTGCTCTCTTCATCAGGCTTACTTTTTTGCACAATATTTTTAAAAATATGACAGAGGTGGTTCGATTTATTAAACAATTTGACATTCACCGTGCACCTTCGGTAGGCGACCATCCTAGCGCCAGTGGATTCATAAGAATCGGTCAGAGTGGACATTACACAGAAAGGACTGATCTAGAAGCCCAGGTTGTACACTCTAATAAATTAGGGTGCAACTGGGGTGCTTATCTTTGATACAGTAGCAGCACCCCTAGGGGAACAAATTTGCACCCCTAAAGGTGCACCCCTAAAATCTGCACCCCTAGGTGCAAATCATGTTCATATGGTGCAAATTTGCTCCCATAGCTAGGGGTGCTGCTATTGTATCAAATTGGTGCGGATTTGAACCATTATTTCTGAGTGTGTATGTTGTACATTAGACTGGAATTTCTCATCAGGAGAGGGGCCTCTCGAGATGGACTACAGCAGTGCACTTGCCAGACCTTTCTTTAAGGAAATTCGCCATTTATTTTGGTGTGACCACAATCTAGTGATGTTATTAAAGTATTTCTTAATGCACTCCTCTTTATTATTCCTTGATTGCTTTTGCAGAGGACATACTAACACCAAGAACAGAGTCTACCTCGAAGGAAAAAGGTGGAAGCTAGCCAAGGACAGTGGAAGGACGGAGAGCCTTCATTGAACTGAAGGTAATTGGCACCATCGAAGATACTTTGGTTTTTGAGGTTTTTGAAACAAAAAGTATGCGAAATGTTAAATGCCGTCAGTTAGCATAGACAGGGTTGGAAGTCACACACATGATCAATCTGCATGGAAAACTTGCGGTAGGATACTGTATCTGATAGTCCAGATGAAAGGAAAAGAGGACCCAATTATAGCAGTTAATGCTTTGCAAGTTTGTGCGTGATATTTGACATTGTGTGAGCCTGCTGACTGAAAAATTACACCTATGTCAACAGTTTAACAATTCCGAGTTTCAAAGTTGCTAACATATATGAACCTTGCGTTTCAGCGGTGCGTGGAACCGACTTTGCTGGCTATATCCAGAAGAGGGAGTACGAGGAATACAGAAAACGGGAAGTGACTAGGCAGCTACAGGTCCTCATTCTTAGGAAACACAATGATGGATGCCAAGGAATTGTTTGTATTATATACAGTCAGGTTATCTATAAAGTGAATTATCTTGTGAAGGCAAGAAAAGCCATCATTATATTTGCTTATTATTATTTCTTAAGGAACAATAACGTTATCAGGATACAACAAATTAATAACAAAGAAAAGAAAAGTGACGCGATAACGTTTGGAAAAAAAGTTGTTTGTTTCGAACACACATAGCGCCAATCAAATATGCATGTAACAGCAGTGACGCTCGCGTCTTTTTCAAAATTTTAATATTAAATAAAATTTTCACTCCTTGCATGCGGTACAGAGATAAAAAATAATCATCTTTTCAACTATGCAGCTGTACTGTATAGTATGTGAATCCATGCTCGGTGTCCATTTTAAATGTATATGCATCGATATTCTTTAAAATAAAACATGTACAGGATGAACCCCAGCAATTATGTCGGTCTATTAAATCATGTTGTTCTGTAAACAAATTAAACCAAACCACTTAGCAAGTTTAACCATTAATATTGGTCATTCCAGCCGTTGGTCTTTTCAGGCAATATATTTGGTTATCTTTATGGCTGTCTTGACCAATATTAAATGGTTAGTATTCTAACCAATATATTGGCTGGGAATTTAACCAATCAAGATTGGTTATATAGATTGGTTAAAACGTTAACCGATCTAGATTGGTTAAATAAACAACCAAGATATGTTGGTTAATATTCTAACCGATATGGATTGGTTAAATAAACAACCAAGACGTGTTGGTTAGTATCCAACCAATATGGATTGGTTAAATAAATAACCAAGACATGTTGGTTAGTATTCTAACCAATATGGATTGGTTAAATAAACAACCAAGACGTGTTGGTTAAAATTCCAACCAATATGGATTGGTCAACTAAACGACCAAGGGATGTTGGTTAGTATTTTAACCAATATGGATTGGTTAAATAAACAACCAAGAGATGTTGGTTAGTATTCTAACCAATATGGATTGGTTGAAAAAGTAAACCATATCAGATTGGTTATTTTAACCAATAGGTTGGTTGGACACATATCTACCAACCACATTGGTTGAATTTGACCAATATATTGGTCAATTCAACCAATCTGTTTTTAGAGTGTACTCACTTACTTGCAAACTTACGCTGGGGTAAAACAAGATCTGGGGGTAAAAACAAAACCTGTAACAAACCTATGTGTGGGCCATAAAGCTTGTGGACGCATGAGTTCAAGGTGGAGCCACCTTATCATGTCAAAAATTGACAATCTGAGAAACCTGATGCACTTTCTATTGCCCAATTTATTCGATATAGATTGCATTTGTTTTGCTTGCTAGCAGAAATACACCCAACAAATTTAAATCCCAGCATGACACCAGAAAAAAACACGGTCAAAAGTAAGAGCTTTTTGCTTCCTAAAATAAGCTCACATGATCTAATTACAATGCATGTCAAAATTGTCAACTGATTTTCATAACTTCATGTTTTATATGCATGTGTTGTTAGAGCAAGTCCCACCTAGAGTTTACATGAATATAATGTTAAACCAGCTGATGTCAGTGATGAGAGATACAACCTATATTTTATTTTTGGGATCTCTGCAGCTTGAAATACAATCAATGAACCATATATTTTGTATCGTCATACATGTATTTGTCTTTTACAGTTTATCCAGTATACTTTAGAAACTCTAATCTGAGTGTTTACATGTGTGGCAGTTAACGAGTTTTCAAAACTTTTTTATAATATTTTTGTAATTATATACTCTTTGCAACAACAGAACCTGTTGTGACTATTCCGCTCGTGGTTTTTCATTATGGTTACATTTTTGGCAATAATAACTGTTTTAAGTCCACCATATGTCGATCATAAGTCATGTACATGTTTTAACAGATTTATTTATCAGTTGCTGTGTAGTATCCAAAGATGTGTGACATTGAATAAATTAAAAAGAACCGTTAACAATCTGTCGTGTTTCCTGTGTCATATAATCCTTTGCCCAACTGGACTGATTACTGTTTAAAATTTATTTGGGCAGATGGAGGCATAGAACAAGGAAAAAGAACATTAGGAAATTACTTCACTCTTGTGTAAACATAAAAAAAGCTTCAGATCCCGGCTAAGTGATTTTTAGGAAAAAATGATTAAAACTAAGATTGACTACACACTTGGCTATGGTTTGAGAGTTTTTACACCTAACCGGTTTGAATTTAACTTGATTTATGGGGGCTTAACAATACTGTTCGAAGAGGAGAAAAGGAAATAAAGGTAGACCTATACATGCATTCAATAAATAGCTCCGTGTGTACAACCCACGAAAAAATTGGTGGACTAGAAACCAGTCTAATCTGGAACTAGCAATGACGTCATCGTTAGCCAATCGGACAACGGGAAACTATGCGGTGCCACGGCGGTAATTTTGGGTTTGTGTTTATTCGGAATGACGATGGATTTCGCTGCATCCTGACTGGACTAGACAAAAGTACGTACAATTTTCATTATTTGTGGGTAGAATATTACATATTCTTTGTATAAAAGGTAAACATGGACTGCTGATTGTAGTGACAAGGGAAGATTTTGGCCGATTTTTGGGGTGTCGTTTGTCGTGTTTTTGGACGTGTTTTTTCCTGAATATTTCTCACCTCAAAATGCAAAAAAAACATGAAATAGTGATACTCGACGACAGATATGTTTCTCTTCTTTCCGAAAAGTCTAGTGTTATAGGTCAGATTTCTGGAAACGACTAAGAAATCCTTAGTTTTCGACGGGCTGTTCAAGCTCATTAAATATGCACGACCGTAACTGGTTGAGGTCACGCGTGCATATTGTGCACATAAAAACAAGCACTTTTTAGCGCGCTGCGGACTGACTGGCACGTACAACGGAGAACGGTGCCCAGATCACGCTCGTAACAAACCGGACACGAAACAAGTAAGGGTGCAGAAAGTGAAGTAGTTTATTTACTGGCATCATCAGTAGATGTCTCGGGGTTTTATTATTTATACATGGGGAACTGTGCGTCAAATGAAGCAACTACACGAAATAAAAGCTTTAGCTGTGATCACGCAACTTCGGCATGCACGCTCGTAACCGCACAGGACACAACATGTTACGAACGTTGTCATAAATAATTGGCACTTAAAGGAGTGTGACCATAACTCCCCGGGACTTACCTTATGGGTCATGAGATTTTTATATCATAACATCTGTTATATTTTTCTGATTACGAAACTGAAACTCCCGCGCTTCTAGGCCGCATATTTCCGAGGATATTGTCGAAAATCCACCGATTATTTGTAAACTAATTTTCCAGTATCAACGTTTATCCGCTGAAAGCATACTCGATAGTTCTGTTCAATTTTTTACTGGAAATTGCGAATGTTTTCGGGTTTTTGGGACATGGGAGGTGTGTATGGGAGTTACTCGATAATATTGGTAAGTTACATCGAAAACTATTTTCCAGAAACTCTGGTCACGCTCCTTTAATGAAGTACCCGATCTTATCGGTCATTTAACGAAACATGTGAACTAGAATTTGGAAGGCCCAACAACATCAAGTACAAGGAAAAAAATCTACTCCCCAACAACATTTAAAACGTTCAGTACAACCGTTTTATTTTATTGGTATTTCCATGTCACATTTTGGTGTCCACTTTACAACTGTTACCGTCAAACTATACCTTGTAAATAACACACCGTTTTGCTTACACCAGCAATTTTATTTTCCTTATAACTTCAGTGTATGGTGTTCCAGTAAAATTAATTTCCTTTGGAAGAATACATTCATATTGATTTTAAGCAGGCATTCCAAGGACCTATCTAAAGTCTCTCCTAGTCCAGTATCTGATATATATATACATATATGTACGTACGTACTGTACTATGTACATGGGTCTGTCCACAGTAATGGGGTACATTTCTGTAACATTCAAGATCTTAGGTCCCAGTTCACTTCAAATGTCTTAATTTTATCTTTAAATTATCAAGCTAAACTGAGGAAATAACTTTTTCACCAAGGAGTAAGAAAAATAGCCCTACAACATACATTTGTGAAAACCTCGTGCACAAATTTTCCTATTACGCATGTAACAAAGACGGAAAATAATGTCACACAATTGTCTGTCCACGTTACCTACGTAATAGAAAAATTTGTACACTTGCTTTTCAAAAATGTATGTTGTGGCAGCAATTTCTTACCTTTTTGGGCAAAAGTTATCTCCCGAGAACAAAACAAGGACATTTCTTTAATTCTGAGATAAACTAAAGACATCTGAAAGGAATTATTGACTTATTTTTCAAATGTACCCCATTACTGTGGACAGACCCACATACAGTGACATATATGTGTTGCAGCAACAGCAACTGGGCATTTTTTGCGAACATTCCCTAAAACAACCAGCAAAACAATTCAGCGAAATACGTGAACCAAATTGCAACTCACCGAAACTTGGAGCTCACATGTTCCATGATTTTGGATTATGAAGCTATTTTGCGTGAGGATGGGTTACCTTTTCTTGGATGTTCGAAGGTGGAGATCAGATTTGGCGAGAGACGAAATGGCGAAGTACAAGTGAGTCCTCCCAAATTCGCGCTCTTTATGTGACGTCACACCGCATTGCGCATGCGCACGCGAAGCTCTGACGAATTTCCTCGTCAAGGCCCGGTTTTTATGGGACTCCCCAATCAGGACTAATATCTTCTGGGTAATGACGAATTTTATCACGTCCATCGAAGTTAGTCGCTAGTCGTACATCACAGAAAAGTGACAGACAAAGGTATTTGGTCAGCTGGACTAATTTTTGTACGTAGCTTGACTAAGTTTTGCTTACAGTGTTCTGGGCTTCCGAGTGCCCTTCATCAGTTGCGGGTGGATTCAAAAAGAATCGGATTATCTCGCATTTGGGTAAAACTTGAGAGCGGTAGAAACAGCTTTTTTGTATTGACAAACCCCATGTGTTTTGACCACGTCATTGTTGCAGTTAATTGGCCTGGTTAGGCTTTTTATGCGTTGTGGATGCGTCCTGCTCAGCGTGACCTCCCATTGGTTGGTTCCGTTGTCCAATCAGCGTTCGTGGCTATCAAAACCTCCGTTAAAGAAACCAACCATCTCCAGTGACGCCATGGTTAGACGTCATACTTGACGTCTAGTAATAATAAACCTAGACATAAAATATCTGCTTTTATTTTTAAGGGTTTGAATGCATTTTTTGTGTGATCTGACCATCTAGCTGTTACAAGGAAATAATATGTTGCGGATTTCTCGTGTGTTACTTCAGATATAGGAGGCTGAGGAAGACTTGAGAGTATGCATGGTGGAAATCAGTGTGTAAACGGTTTGCAGTTGCACCATGAGAACTATTTGTGACGGGCTCTAGGAAAATGAGTCACAAGTCGCGCTGGCTAGTATTCTTTTTGCGACCATAAAAAAAAATCTGTGTTGTTGTTGTTGTTGTTGTAGATTATGGCACCTATGGCAAACAATGTGCCTTTGCGCCATTAACAATATACTGCATGACAAAATCGGAGTTGGGTGATTCTACTTAGGTACGGGTGAGGAACACTTCATATGGTCGCGACGATGAGCGTAAAATCGGTGAGAAAAAGGACCTTTAAAACAAAACGACGGGGTAAGGCATGGGTGAAAGGGTGGGAGAAGCGCCGGTGATCTTTAGGACAACAGTGTCGCAAAAGGTCCCGCAAGGCCGGCCGTTTCCCAAGTGAGAGCACGAGGCCCCCACCCGGTACTTTTCGCAGGTCCGCATACCTTCGGGTGACGAAAGGGCGGCACTGTGCCCGTCCAATCATCAGCGCAGCTGTTCTCCCAGTGGTCCCTTTGCCCATGCGCATGCAAATCACAATATCAAATCATGGAGGTAAAATCTTTACATAAACATGATAAAGAATATATAATTAAATACCAATATTGCTATTTTTTATAAATTTTAAGACCTGGTGGGAGTTATGTTTCTGTCCCAAGAGAGATGCAAGTGTCATTTGTGATTTTGACAGATTGAGTGATTTTTGTAAAGAGAGTCTCTGTTTGTTGTATTTTTTGCACGTAAGAAGAAAGTGACTAACATCGTCAATAGTGTCACAAGTTTCACAACAACCATCAGTGGATTTTCCAATGTTATAAAGAAAGTTTTTAAGACCATTGCAAACCCCCAGGCGTAATCTGTGGAGTGTGACTTCCTCGTTACGTGATTTTCCCCACGTAGAAAAACGAAAGGATGGTTTGAGTGCTAGGTGTTTGGTCGGGTCAAGTTTTGGGATTCTTTTTGTCCACTCATTCAAAAGTTGGTTTTTGAGCTGGTGTTTTATTTCAGTATCAGAGAGGGGTATACAGAAATCTATGTTATCTTTCTTGGTGGCTTCTTTTGCGATGCTGTCCACATGTTCATTACCTGGGATCCCCGAGTGACCAGGGATCCACTCAAAGATAACTGTATTCCCCTGGTGCTTAATATTGATGAGGATGTGACGTATATCACAAACGATTTTGTTCTCTGGAAAAGGTTTGGAAATAGCTTGAATTGCACTGAGGCAGTCACTAAAGATGCAGGAGTGCATCGGTTGGACCTCCTCAATCCATTCAAGGGCTAACAGAATGGCTATTAATTCTGCTGAAAATATAGAAATTTCATTGTTAAGTCTAATATTCTTAGAATATTTCAGATATGGAATGTATATGCCACAACCAACAGTATTAAGGCTCGGGTCAAAAGACCCATCAGTATAGATATGTAATGAATTAAACCACGTAGTATTAATAATTTCTTGACTAATATTGCCTTTATCGTTAATATCATTCAGGTGAGCCACTCGGGAGAGGATTTCTGTGGATATCTGGGGTTTGTCGTAATACCAGAAAGGGAATTGATTGATGATGGGGAATGTTAATATGGAATGCTGGGAGATTCTGGCCTCGAAAGGGGTTTTATGTAAAGTATCAGACCATCTCTCGGCAAAATAGTGTTTTTGCCAATTATCAAGTTCAAAGACTTGATTGGGGTGGACCATGTGGGCTCTAATTTTAATACTGTAATTTTTGGTCAAAAACTGGCGACGTAGTGCAAGGGGGGGATCACCACATTCCAACTGTAATTTGTAGAGGGGTGAGCCTTGAATGGCCCCAGTACAGATTTTAAGTGCTTGAAATTGAATGCTGTCAAGTTTTTGCTTTAGAGTAGATGAAGCTGAATCAAAGGCTTCGCAACCGTACTCAAGGATTGGTTTGATTAAGGCTGAATAGAACTGGTACAGAGTCTTACATTCAGCTCCCCAGGAGTGGCCACTAATACAGCGTAAAAGATTAAGTTTCTTTTTACATTTAATGATAATATTATCAATATGGTTTTTCCATGTTAATTTGCTGTCAAAGGTCATTCCCAGGAATTTGACTGATTTAAGGACTTGTACAGCACGATCTTGGATGTGTAAGGAGATATTTATGTCCTTTTTATTTGAAAAAAGTACAGCAACTGTTTTGGGGGCAGAGAGTTTAAAACCCCATTAAAATACCTAAACACAAAAGAAATTCCAGGCGTAACACAGACATTCCAGGGGAACACAGACATTACAGGCGGTATCTGCATGGGCACCGCCAGGAACTTCCATTGTGTTTTGGTATTTTATTGAGCGTGGATTTACCGCGGATTTCTTTTTATGGTCGCAAAAAGAATACTAGCCAGCGCGACTTGTGACTCATTTTCCTAGAGCCCGTCACATGTATTTTGTATGTGTGGTTTTCAAAAGAGGCGGTGGGTGTTATAGTAGTGTGCTCTGTTCGTCTTCACAGGAAGTGCTAGACTCGAGATGATATAGGGCTCAAGTACCAGATGAGAGGATTGCTGGAAGAAAGAATGCACTGAAGAGGAGTGACTTGGGCTTAGATGCTGGTGCGTGGTTAGGAATTGAATCACACTCATGTGGTTGGTTGTTGGTTTGCTCAGTGATGCATATTTGGCTGTTCCGATTCGGGTCGGAACAGCCTTTGTTTTCCTTCTTCCACTTTTTTCAAACGCTATTTCGGGCACTTGCACATTCATGATTGACTTCAAACTTCACATGGACATTGGTCACTATGTGAATTTGTGCACAGTACTAATTACGTCATGATGACGTCATCACGTGTCAGATTAAAGGGGCATGAAGTTTAATCAATTAAATATTCAAAAATCATTAAAAAATCAACCGTTTGACCTACGATCTTGATTCCTTCGCCATATACGATGACTAACAAGGGTCTTTGAGATGCGCACACCCCTTGACCTTGGACCTCGTTTCCTATTGGTCAAACAGATTTTGCCTTGCCATTTGAAAGTGGTACAAGATATCTGGATGTGGTCAACTGTATTATACTTCGACCTAGGGTGGTGTATCCAAAAAATATGGTCGTGACCTTTGACCTTGCTCACTTCCGGTCGAAACCGGAAGTGGCCCTTAATTTGAAAGTGGTAGGAGGTATTGAGATGGGGTCAATGGTGTTATTATCAGAGGCCCTTAAGCTTTCCAAAAATATAAGAGATGACGTCATCGTACGAAATAGCGCCCTCTAGCGACAAGATGATTACGTAATTAAATATTCAAAAATCAATAAAAAATCAACGGTTTGACCTACGATTTTGATTCCCTTGGCATACACGATCACTAACAAATGTCTTTAAGATGCGCACACGCCTTGACCTTTGACCTCGTTTCCTATTGGTCAAACAGATTTTGCCTTGCCATTTGAAAGTGGTGCAAGATATTTGGACAAAGTCACTTGTGTTACACTTCGACTAGGGTGGGGTATGTAAAAAATATGTTGGTGACCTTTGACCTTGCTCACTTCCGGTCGAAACCGGAAGTGGCCCTTAGTTTGAAAGTGAAAGGAGGTATTGAGATGGGGTCAATGGTGTTATTACCAGAGGCCCTTAAGCTTTCCAAAAATATAAGTGATGACGTCATCGTACGAAATAGCGCCCTCTAGCGACAAGATGATTACGTAATGAAATATTGGAAAATCAATACAAAATCAACCGTTTGACCTACGATCTTGATTCCTTCGCCATATACGATGATTAACAAGGGTCTTTGAGATGCGCACACCCCTTGACCTTGGACCTCGTTTCCTATTGGTCAAACAGATTTTGCCTTGCCATTTGAAAGTGGTACAAGATATCTGGATGTGGTCAACTGTATTATACTTCGACCTAGGGTGGTGTATCCAAAAAATATGGTCGTGACCTTTGACCTTGCTCACTTCCGGTCGAAACCGGAAGTGGCCCTTAATTTGAAAGTGTTAGGAGGTATTGAGATGGGGTCAATGGTGTTATTATCAGAGGCCCTTAAGCTTTCCAAAAATATAAGAGATGACGTCATCGTACGAAATAGCGCCCTCTAGCGGCAAGATGATTACGTAATTAAATATTTAAAAATCAATAAAAAATCTACCGTTTGACCTACGAAATTGATTCCTTCTGCATATACGATCACTAACAAATGTCTTTAAGATGCGCACATGGCTTGACCTTTGACCTCGTTTCCTATTGGTCAAACAGATTTTGCCTTGCCATTTGAAAGGGGTACAATATATCACGATGGGGTCAACTGTGTTACACTTCGACTAGGGTGGGGTATCCAAACATATATCAACACCTTTGACCTTCCCTACATGTCAGATTAAAGGGGCATGTAATAAAATTCGATATTTAAAAATCGATAAAAACTCGACCGTTTGACATACGATCGTGATTTCTTCATATACGATCACTAACAAAGGTCATCCCGAACACCATATATGTTTATAAAAAGGAGGGGAACAGCCATGTGTTCGTTGTCAAGAACGAACACAGGTCTAGTTATTGTTGCAGTGGCTGTAGTGGGACAAGGAACTTGGTTATATGGCCCATCGGTCTGGCTGAGTGTAGGGAGTGCCGAATGTTGGTGATGTTGAAGCCGACGTTTTGGGATACTGTGTTGTGTTTGTTGATTTTGATGGCTTTCTTGATGTGCCATCTTTGATGCTCCCATGCGTCTTGGGTGCCACCTGTCGACAGGAACAATGAGTTGTACTTCTTTCCGGTTGATAATGTGGACCTTTTTGTGTAAGTGTTTGGATACCGCTGATTTTCCATATTCCCCTCCGTGTCCCTCACCTATGATTTCTTTGAGTCTGGTAGGTAGGTCTCGACCAGTCTTGCCGATACATACCTTTCCACGTTTGCAGGGGTTCATGTACACCATCACCATGGTCGTAGATGTTGTAGCCCGTTGTACTAGGGGTTTATAGTTGACAGAGAAGTTGATTCTGGGATGATGAAATGAGTTGTGGAGATACCGGTCTGTGTGGGTTGGCTTGTTGACGTCGTGCTTGAGTGTACCTTTTGGACGTCGGCAAAACTGACGTCCAGGAGGGAATTGCGATGTCCTTGTTTGTGTTCCATCATGAGCTTGATGCTGGGGTACACGGCGTTCAGATGGTCTATGAATAACTTGAGGTCTTGCGGTACATAATGAAGCCGGATGATGAAGGTGTCATCTACGTGGCGAAGCCATGTGCTGGGAAGCAGTCTGCTGTGAAGTGTGCAGTGGTCTTAAAATTATCCATGAACATTTGAGGAAATTGTGACTCTACATCATGCACGTGATTCTACCAAGCTCATGCACCTGAAGTGTTTCGCTGAGCAATGCATACACCTCATGGTGAGGCGAGTTTCACCTCATGTTGAGGTGACTGTCACTTCATGTTGAGGCGAGTGTCACCTAAAGTGTTTCATGTGCCTGGTGTGATAGTCAAAGCTTAAATGGAAACACTTCATGTGCGAAAGATAAAATTATTTTCAGTAACAATTTTTTGATTGTCAATCATCTTACACCTGAGGTGCAACACATGCTGCTCGGCACGCTCTGACCACCACTTCACACACCTGAAGTGAACATTCAATTTTACTTTTTTTAATTTTCCGGCCCCACACGTGCATGAGACGCGAGATAACAAATTAAACCATCACTTGATGCACATGAGGAACAGTAGTCTTTACTAAAGACGTTAACTGTCTGTGTTCGTCACACGTTGAGCACACTTGCATGCCCAATAGAGGGCGCACTTCAAGTACTTGTATTTAGACTTTCGTACGTGTGGATTTGGACCCAGTTAACGTCTTTACGATCTTGGCATTCGAGGGCGGGACCAGACTATGCTAATATCAGATGATGTTTGCATTATTCATTGTCGTGGTTGGTGATTGACGGAAGATTGTAAAATAATGTATGCATCAGCAAAGAGTTCACAACGCGTAAGGTCAACAGGTCAACTGTTCGGTAAACATACATAAAATTTGCCGAACATGTGAGCCGTTTTACGGGCGAGTTTCCCGGTCCAGCTTCCGCGTTGTGAACTGAGCCTCAGATTTAGAATGACTGAAGCGTACGGTGTGCAAAATAGGGGAACTAGAATCCAGAGGGGAAGTGAGGGGAAGTGAGGTCACCAGCACCCACCCCCCCCCCCCCACCCCCCCCACCTCCCCCTCCCCTCCCCCTCCCCCTCCCCTCCCCCCCCCCCCTCCCCCCGATCTGAGTAACAAAGAAATGAAAATTCTCCTAATATAAAGAAGAGATTACATCCAAATCAAACAATCAAAGTCTTAATTTGTTGTTTTTCTTGCTCTTATGATGATATTTATTATTCAACTCACTGCTTTCATCTGGCGGCCCTTACTCGATCAGTAAACTACCTTTCCTATCTGTTGTTTTTATTAATTGTTTGTGCAACAGATATTTCATGCAAACATTCTGACCTGGTTTAAGTCAATTGCAGAATTATGGACAAGGTTGAAATTTATTCACTCCTGCACTCGGACCGCTTGTCAGATTTTCTAGATTATGGGATACTGATACTGTACCATTTTGTCAAACTTGTAATGAGAGAAAAATCATATGCAGACACAAATTTTATATTTCTTTTTTTTTTGGATAGAGATTTGATATAAAAATGCAAATTTTTTACATAACATCTGTGCTAACATTTTCAGTTACTGTTCATGTAAAATTAATTGTAATTTCTATTGTTGTAGCTCTCAGATTTTAATTTTGGTTATAAGTAAATGGAATATATACTGTGTGCACTTATCCTGAATATCCATTCACAAAAGTACCAGCATTTGGACTAAGTGCAATTAGTTTATTGTCGAAGATAACATTTGTTTTTATTTTGATTTTAAATTCTCATAATTTTGCTAATATAACAATAACAGTTTGGACCGATATAGCCACTCGATAGTGATTAGTCTGCTTTTTTGGCAATCCTTCGATCTGGGGTGCCAACACAATTTGTCTAGGTGATTTGTGTAATTGTCATTGTCATCACATTGCTGTTTTTGTAAATGGGTCTGTCCACAGTAATGGGGTACATTTGAAAAATAAGTCAATAATTCCTTTCAGATGTCTTTAGTTTATCTCAGAATTAAAGAAATGTCCTTGTTTTGTTCTCGGGAGATAACTTTTGCCCAAAAAAGTAACAAATTGCTGCCACAACATAAATTTTTGAAAAGCAAGTGCACAAATTTTCCTATTACGCATGTAACGTGGACAGACAATTTTGTGACATTTTTTTCCGTCTTTGTTACATGCGTAATAGGAAAATTTGTGCACGAGGTTTTCACAAATGTATATGTTGTAGGACTATTTTTCTTGCTCCTTGGTGAAAAAGTTATTTGCTCAGTTTAGCTTGATAATTTAAAGATAAAATTAAGACATTTGAAGTGAGCTGGGACCTAAGATCTTGAATGTTACAGAAATGTACCCCATTACTGTGGACAGACCCATATACATGTACTGGGAAATAGTGAATAAAATGCAATTAAATGTCCAGTCATGGTCCAGTAAAAACAACCTTTTGTGTGCATGATTAATGTTTAGCCCCCAAAACCAAAATCATAATACCCATGTACAAAGTAGGGGAGGGTGGGGTTAGTTGGAACATTTTTCACAAAATCGACTATAAAATACTAACAGAATTTAGTAACCCTAAATTCCTAGGGTGAAGGATTGAGGAGTGTTGGGGTTAAAGAAAAAACAACCGTACCACTTCAAGCATACATAATTATTTGGGCTACAAATTAATGGAGCTTATAAAATATTACGACTCGCTGGTTTCTCGGATAATCCACCTTGAACATGACCATGTCAGCTGTTCCGACTAGCCCCACCTATGGGGTAAGTTGAAACATGGTATGTTGTCATTTAAAAACTACTATAACTTCTGTGATCACCCTAATTAGCAAGGCATACACAAGCTGTAAATTGGGGTGCTAATCAACTCTTTGGGGTACAGGGAGTCATTGACAACTGCTCACTTATAATGCAGTGAAACGTGTATATAGTTGCCACCTTCGGGACTGGCAACTATAAACAGGTGGCCTGTTTCATGTGGTCAATGAAACATGTTCCAACTAGCCCCCTCATTTTGTTTCAACTAAACCCGCTGGCCTGTTTAAAAAACAGGGACTACAATTTGACATCTCGTTAACCTCATTTTGTACTCAAAAACTAGTCAAGTGAATCTATGAACATCATTAGCATACAATGCAATATTTCTTTAAAATGACTGATGCCGTGGAAGAAAATATAAATGTTTCAACATACCCACACTGTTCCAAGTAACACCTCTCTTCTACTAATGGTGTATAGCTGTATTTTGATAATTGTTTTCATGTTATGAACAAGTTAAGTGCCCTCTGCCCAGTTTTTAAATAACTGCATGCATCATACATGTAGGCCTACAAAATGCCATGTGCAGTAAAACAATGACACAGTGATTGTGATTTTCATAAACAGTATTATTACTACATTTACATGTCTTTTTTCATAAGTTTGGGATATTTGTTTCAGTACTTGTATGTGTTTATATACTGTTTGTATAACTAGGCCTACAAGTCGGCAATCCATAATTGCTGAAATAAGCAAATGTAAACCAAACCAGTACAACCAAGATTAAAACCTTTTGTTTCAAGACAATTTTAAATCCTGATTTAATGTTGTTTTTTTTTACTTGGATGCAAATATCCTGCCTGCACCAAGTGCTGCAGTAAAGTGCGACTCACTGCTTATTCTCTGTAAACTTCAGATCACTGATGTGCATTGGAATGCAGTAATTAATCTCTGTCAATATCACGTCTGCTCTTTCAACTACGCGTGTTCAAGGCTGTGATTTTTGGTTAATCATTTTTTTAATGAAATGGCACGAAAATGTACAATGCTAAAGCGAAAAATGATTTAGTAAATCCCAGTGGTCATGCATAGATTCAAGGACTGAGTTGTGATTATACACGACTGTTATAGTCAAACTACCAGGGCAATGTGAGGGAATTTAGTGCAGTGAATGTGCACAAAATCAAACAAACCAAACAACGTGAATATTGGATGTCATTAATTTCTCCATATCAGACATATCAACATCACTTTAGTACATGTATGTTGCAGATTAGATGTAAACAATCCACATTTGTAGAAGGAACAGCATGTGTAGGCCTATAATCCTCCATGATAATGGGGTCATTCTGTTGCATATACTTGTACATGTATAGTTCTTTTTTTAATCTGATGATGTTGTCCAATAAAAAAACAGTAATGTAAATCTCAAACAAGACCTATGCTATCAACAGGATTGATAAAAATGTAACATTGTGTCATATAGGAAATTTGTACAGCAAAAGGTCTGTTATTTCCTTTCTTGGCTCTCCATGTGGGCATCTCCTTTTTATTTAATCGTCTGGTACTGATGTGCTTTTTTGATGAACTGCAAACAAGAATAGGCAAAGAATCTCTTAGGTCATTTCATACTGTTTTGTGATGTAAACAGGCTCTCAATTTAAGAGATGTCCAGTCAAGGACATAAACATCATATTAAAATTCCATTCTGTGAATTTCTGTTTATACCCTGGATGACACGTTCTTTCCTTTATTGGTCAAGTGGTACTATATACAATGTGTTTACTGACCGGGTATGTATTAAAAATGGGTATGTAAAACCATAGCTCCATGGTAAAACAAACATTATAGGACGTGTGTTGAGATTTTGTTTTGCCCTGGTATTTGTGAATTTTGTTGAACAGCATTTCAAATTAGTTTGTTGTTGAGACTATAACTCGAACACTTCACTGTCAAACTTGAACATACAGTTTGTGATGATGTACTTTATTTTCGACCGAAAACAGTCGAGCAGGCCGAGAGGAAAAGGAGTATAGGCTGGGCATAGCTTGAGACCCTGTGGAAAAATACAGGGGGCTTGATTTCATCTAATGAACCTATCAATTGTTGTCCCCACCTAGGGGATGGGGATTTGGTTTTTATGCCCCAGGGTGGGGATTTTGTCACCTAAATTTTTTCCAGGGGTGGGAAATTTGTCACTCGGAAATTGACAATCCCCACCTCGTTTGTGGGGTAGACCTAGCCAAGGTTACCTAGCTGGGCTCGAATTGTATCCGATGTGGTAATCTGTTACCACAGATTACCACATGATAAAATTCGAGCCGAGGTAATCTTGGCTAGGGTAGCCCGGGGTGGGGGAGGGGGAGGGGGTTGGACAATTGATAGACCTGTATAAGAAAATTATTAATATGGTTTTCTCTTCCAAAATTACCCTTTTTTTAAACATCGGGGTAACCTCTTAACATTTCCCCTCTTATTTGTCTGTTTTTATAACCTTTTTATTTGGTTTAGAGATCGATTATCTATAGAATTTAATTCAAGACGAGTAACAAGCTAACGTCAGGGTACTGAAATCCCCAGGTGAAATCCCGGCGGCCGTTAGCCGGGAAGCCGACCGTACCGATAGCTGCCTGCGCCTGCAGGCAGTGCGGTGTTGCCTGGCCCGGGCGCAGCGCTCGCTTGTCCGCAAATTTTCCCGATGCCGAGTTTTCCCTATACACGTCAAAAATAAAACTTGGGGCTGTTGACTCGATCAACCCAACAGACATCCCGCAGGCATTTTACACACACATAAACCTGTTTTACGTTTGCCTAATGAATAATTCACGCTATGGTCCCAACCTAATTACTGATTGGCTCCCTTGGATTTCCAAGGGAGAAATAAAGAAAAAGTTAAGAATTGCTGCCAAGATTGCCAAGACCTTCGTGAAGGTCCAGTATCGTATGCACCACTGGTATCGATACCAGTGCAACGAATACGTACTACCGCTACGAATACACCAAATAATCGATTAAAATGTATGAAAAAACGCCCTCAATAGTTTCGCGCACTGTTCATCGCGCGCTGTGGGAATTCTGTATAGCAACAACAAAAACTAACACGAAGGTCTTGGAGCCAAGACTAGAGGAACAGTGGTTTGATCTACTTGAGCTACTTGGGGTGCTAGTCACTAACACATAAGGTACCTCATCCATAAGCAGTTACCTGCCTCATGTGTTCATGATTGTGGGACAAAAATGTGCTAGTGAATTTTTTACAGTGTAGAAGGGCAGATAGGCCATGGGCCAAAATCTGTAGGAGGCCTAGAAATTGAGTTTCGTTTTAACTGTTTAGGGGCAACTTAAAATTAAGTGATCTTTACTAATTCGATAGTGCTGAATCCAAATCTGGTTGTTCACGTCGTCCAAATTAACCCAGGGTGACAATTTGTCTTAAATTTGTGCAGTTTTTGTTAAAAAACAGTATTTTTATCATAGTGGCTTTGTTATACATCCAAATGCTTTCAAACTTGCCACAGTTAGTTGTCAATCATATTAGCATAATACGAGTCACTATTTTCACTCCATGTCGCCGCTACGGGGCGCTATTCTTATATGTTTACCTCAAATTGTGTGATTTTTGTCAAAATATTTGACTTTCTAATCTACAGTAAACTGCATGTGACTTGTTTTTTGTCCGCTGTATTTGATCTGTAGATGTAATGGGTGAAATGTTGAGGACTCATTGAGCTTACATTTAAGGTGAAATCTCCCTCATGTATTAAGTTTGGATTATAATATATATGTAGGCCCCTATACAGTGTATATGAAAAAGTCGGACTCATCAGCAATAACTTGTATATACAAATATACATGCTTTCTTTTAAGTTTGTTTCCTCCATAAAAAAAGACATGCTAGTATACTAAGCTTTACATGTGGCACAGATAAAGATGAGATAAACTGATAACCGGCACAAGCTTTAAAGGTGTATGTGACATGGAAATTACTACTGCTTTAAACATATAAATAAAGCAGTGTATTAAATTGCACGTAGTTTTGTTTGTTTGTGGTAGTCCGTTTCCTCCATGAACATTCTTTTCAACTTTATACAGCACAGATAAAGATGAAATGGACCCTATTTACCGATAACTGACAAAAGCTTTAAAGGTGTATGTGTCATGAAAATTAATACTCACGATTTATAATCGTGTAGTAATAATAAAAGTCACGGGTTTCGAACTGATTAGTTATACATGTGTTTTTTGTGGTGGTCCGTTTCCTTCTTGAACATGGTATGGTGCCGATGATTTTCAAAAGCTTCAATTGACGTGCGTTTGTCATTTTATTGATAATTAAAAGGGAACTATAACCCTCTCAGTTGGCAGAAATTCCGTGACTGCAACCATAGAATAGAAGTTGCTTAATGCCATTCAGCGGGAATTAGTCGAGAAAAGTAAAGAATTCACTCAGGAAATCGCGACCATGGTTTAAGCAACCATCCGGACGATGTATGTGCTGTCCCGCTGCTTTTTTTTTCAATCCAAAGTTCAATGTACATTCTGCCCGCGGTTAGGTGATTTTTGGAGGTATGCCAAAACAAGGCTGTTGCAGATGTCCTGTTTAATGTATTTGACAGTTTGTGATCTCATTCTGTGTCACGTAAAGTTTAATAAAATACTTTTGAGCATTTACACTTGACAAGAAAAGAGGTGTCCGCAACATGAAAACGGATGTAATTGCCCTTTTTAGTGTATTCAAAATAATATGTAATGTGCCATTAAGTTTGTTTTGGACTTTTTAGAACGTTTTTTCCACTTAAAAGAAAGGCACCGTGGCAAAAAAATAATATTGTTGAAAAATGGGGCCGTATTTTAGCAAACACCTCCCCACCCGACCCGCCCCCCCCCCCCCCCCCTCCCCCCCCCCCCAAAAAAAAAAAAAAACGTGCAAGATGGGACAAACATCACAATAATTGCAGTGTTTGTATAAACACCTACACATGCAGTTGAACTTATAAACTAAACATAGCAATAGGGGGTGGGGGAGTCGGGTGTTTCGGGCCGTGTTCCCCCAGCAAAAATCCAGTGCCTCCCCGGTTTCCCCCTAGGAAAAATAATGTAGTGCCATAAAATGGCAAGGAGAACTGCATGAGGAAAATAACGTACATTGTGTACATGTAATTTGGCTTAAAGACGTATCCCCGCGTCCCCCTTCCCCTAACTAAAAAGCAATACCCCGTCTCGTTCCCCATTGACAAAAATGCCGGCTACGCTGCTGAAACAAAGGTATTAAACAATTGGCAAAATTTCACTATTTTTTGTTTCTCCTGCATGTGTTAACCTTGGGACTACAGGGAACATAAGATTCGGATTCAACATTATTGAAACTGTGCACCATTCTGTATCAACTCTGAAAGCATTTGAATTTAAAATGGAGGCACTATGGTCAAAATACTGTTTTTAACAAAAAACGGGCAAATCCTGAATCCTCCCAGTCCAACTAAGCACAGGGTCATTTTGCATTTAATGTAAACAAAATTACGTGCAATGTGGACCAGCAGTTTCGCCACGGCATATTATAAAGGTCACTTAAAAAGTTAAGACGATCGAATTCGATATAGCTCAATTGGTATATGTCGTCTGCACGTTGAGCAGAAGGTCCGCAGTTCGAATCCTGGTGGAACCAAGTTGCTTTTCACTGCATCCAGATTTCCCAAATTCATGGACATTTGTCAACAATTGTATCTAATTTATTCACCCCGGCGCGGCCCGGCGGTCCCTGGATTATAATCCCTAAAAAAATATGTTATTCAAGTTAAGACGAAGCTTAATATTTCTAGGCCTCTTACAAATGTTGGCCCATCGCCTATTTTACGATTGCAGTCACAGAATGATTCATTGCTAACGGGGATAACCCTACTGACTGCAAATGGGTTCCTTTTTCCTTCTCAATCACAATGCCAATACACGTTAGCACGGCCAGGGCACTGAGCTTTATTGGGCCAGTGTGAATCGGGATCTAGTCTTTTGTAATCCTAACTCGTGTCCAGATTAACGCGACGACAGTGCATTTTGCAATGGCAGCGATAGCTCGAGGTTGCGAAAAACCGCGCGAGAAAGCTGCTTAAATAGTCCATTGTTCTGACCTTTATTTCTACGTTACGTGCAAGTGGAATACTATTCAGCATGTCTCAAACTACTTATATCGAACAAATAAAGTTGCCCCTAAAAAGTTAAGATACGGGCCTTTGGCCCATGGCCTAATATGAAAAAGCTGATAAAATGTCATCATCTGCTTGAGACAAGTTGTCTTGTAGGGGTGGGTGCTTGATGACTCGGTGAGGGCTTAGATCACCCAGGGATCGAACAATTTGAACCCCACCATTTTCCCACTATTTGACCTCAAATCAACTCAACAAAGCAACAAAATAAACAAAATCAATTTTAGCACGAAAATCCTACGGGATGACATTTCATACCACACTATGAGGGCAAGTAGTGAAAACTACTGGTCCAAAGATTGTTGAATATTAGGACAACCTCCACAGGTGAAACTGAGAGGGATAGTCCAAACATCCAACATCGAGGAGGAGTAGTTTTCACTTTCCCAAAATAACCCTGATTTACCTATTTTGCTATACCTCAATTACGAAATCAATTAAGTTTTTGCAAGTTTGACTTCAAGAGAAACCTGTAAAACAATCGTTGTACTTACTGCTGTATTCAATATGTTTATATTCATCAAGTGTGCATACATTTATGTTTTACGACAAGAACATATTGATTACTGATGTCAATTGAAGTTGAATCTTTCATCATGGCATTGATATTTTAGTTCCCATGCACGGCAACACATGTTGTCCATAGTGTGGATGATATTTTGTCAAGTTTTTGAGCAAGTCAGCCATTTTTTAACCAACGGCTATCCTCAAAATATCCAACAAAATAACGCATGACATTACCAACAGCTGTTGAGGTATGATACATGCCCAAATGTTGGTAGAGGACAATTTGCCCAATTGTTGGGTATTTTATTAAACTATTCGACCAATAGTTGACGAAAAGTTGGGAATTTTTTGGCCAACAAGCGTGTCATGTTACATGAGAATGGTGACATCTGGGGAGTATTTATAGGTTTTCCCGCCCACTTTAAAACATTTTTCTCATTCAAATTCATAACCAGTTAACTTAAATTTCGTCTCGAAAATTCACAACTTTGTATTTCTCATGTTTAATTTCGTAATTGGTCGCTCCTATTCCTATTTGTCGAAATAATTTCGTACGTTTTCACACTTTTTCTAAAAAAAGATCATTTGATTTCGTCGTAAGCTACGGAGCTCTGGAAGTGCCTTCCGACTTGTTGAGATCCCGTGATAATTTATCGCAGGATGACAACATATTCAGCGAAAAATGTCGTCATCCCGTGATAATTATCTCAGGAAGACGACATCCGGAATGTAGAATGACGACATCCCGAGATAATTTATTGTGGGATGACGACATCCGAAATGTAGGATGACGACATCCCGAGATAATGTATTACGGGATGACGACATCCGAAATGTAGGATGACGACATCCCAAAATAATGTATTGCGGGATCACGACATCCCGAGATAATTTAACACGGGATGACGACATCCAGAATGTAGGACAACGACATCCCGAGATAAATTATCACGGGATGACGACATTCAAAATATAGGATGACGACATCCTGAGATATTTTATCACGGGATGACGACATCCGAATTGTAGGATGACGACATCACCATATAATGTATTACGGGATGACGACATCCGAAATGTAGGATGACGACATCCCGAGATAATTTAACACGGGATGACGATATCCAAAAAAAAGGATGATGACATCCCGAGATATTTTACGATGGGATGACGACATCCGAAATGTAGGATGACGACATCCTGAGATAATGTATTATTACTTGATGACGACATCGAAATGTAGGATGACGACATCCCGAGATAATTTATCATGGAACGACGACATCAAAAATATAGGATGACGACATCCCGTGATAATTTATCACGGGGTGACGACACCTATAGTTGAAGTGAAATGCCGATTTGGCCGAAACAGCGGCCCGCTGTTTCAGCCGCCGATTCAGCCGCACATTCGAAAATGATGAAACATCCATAATACATACACAAGAGGATGTTTACCACATGGGGATGAAGTCGGAACAATTTCATCATTTTCCTACATGTCCGAACAGACTCCTCTTCAACTTAAAAAATCTAATTGATTATGAGATCTGATCCAGGACACACCTAATTTTGGTTTCAGCTTCAGCCGCTCATTAATTAGTACCTAATTAAGGAGTTAAAGGGACCCTTCCCCAAGAAGCTAAAAAGTGAATATTTCTCACCGAAATATTTGAACGCACAACTTTAACACAACTTGTTGTCTTCATTTTGTACAAATTAACAACTTTTAATGCATTTTAAAAATTGATTCTTGTCCCGGGCACACTTAATTTTGATTTCAGCTTCAGCCGCACATTATTTAGTACCTAATTAAGGAGCTAAAGCGACCCTTAAAAAGTGAGAATTTGTCTACAAAACATTCGAACGTACATCTTTAAAACAAAGTGATAATTTGTCTACAAAACATTCGAACGTACATCTTTAAAACAATTTGTTTCCTTCATGTTGTACAGATTAACAACTTTTAATGTATTTTCTAATTGATTCTAGTCCCGGGCACACTTAATTTTTATTTCAGCTTCAGCCGCACATTATTTAGTACCTAATTAAGAGCGAGGGGCTGTAAATATCGAGAATCGGGTGGCCACGGTCAAAAATATATATTTTTTTCATACTTTATTATTTAACGACCTTTGCCTTTGGTAAAATTTTTGAAAAAATAACTTTATTTTAGGCTAGTTTTCCCATTTGTTCACTTTTTGAAGAGTAAAATTTGCATATTTTAAAGGCTGTGAAAATTAGAAAATTATTTTCTTTAAATGTTATGGATATTTGGAGGCTGTACTAAATGTATAAAAATAATCACCAGGTATGTGGGTGGGTTATACCATTTATTTCAAATAGGGGTGTTTATTTTTACTTTTTCAAAGTATAAAAATATACCAGTTTTTGACAGCTCATAACCCATATGGTAGCGCTCCAATTTCAACATCGACCAGATATTGGTCAGATGAGACATTGGTCTTGTGAAATATAAAAAGAGTGTTGCCAGACACTTCCCCATTTTTTCAAATGTTGGTGCAAGGCTAAGTAGAATAGGCGACATTTCAAAAAGGTGGCAGAAAGAGGAATTTTTTAGTAGAAGGTTGTAACATGTTGATTTGACCTAATTTTGCGGTTGTAAATCCAAAAATGACCGTTACGAAGGTGTATTTTACGTCAAAGGGGATTTTCGGCAAAATAAGTTTAAAAATTGTTAAAAACAAGGTTTACAGAAAAACCCCTTTTCCTCAAATAGAACTTGATAACAAGCCACTCTTACTTAATTTGGGGTGCTGAATCCAAAAATAGCCGTGTATTTTGAGGGCAAAGGTTCTTTTGGGGAAACAACATTTTAAAAAACAATGGTTTAAAAACACTACTTTTTGGTAAAAATATAGGCATTCTCAAAGAGATGATGGAAACATGTCACATGCCTAATTTGGCGGTGCTGAATCTAAAAATGACGGCTATGAAGCTGCATTTTGAGGGTAAGTGTTTTTTTTTGGGGGGTGGGGAGGGGGGCAAAAAAGAGACTTGTTTTAAAACACTAGTTTTTTTAAAAACATGGTAACATGTCACTTTTACTTAATTTTACGAAACATTACAGTTACCAAAGCTGTATTTCGAGGAAAAAATGCTTTTTGGCAGAAAGCATGAAATATTTTAAAACTCTAGTTTTGATGTACAAATTAAAACTTGGTATAATAGCATGCCAATGTTGTGGTAATTAATCAAAAAGTGGCCAATCTGTACTATGTGATTGAAGATGTCTTATGGCGGCCAAAGTATTTTTGGGCTGTTGAATCCAAGAAACAATGTTACCGGACTACATTTTGAGATCTAAATGATGTTAATTAAAAACATTTTAGAAGCCTTTTCAGTAAAAACAACAACAAAATATACAGTGATCATCGTTGTTCTCTTAATCCATCATGGCGGACTTAGAGCCGCTGTTGTACATTTCAGGTAGCACACCCAGGTGGTGCTTGGGCGGCCCATGTGTCTCCTTCAATTCAGGCAACGTCAGAATACGGAGTCCCGGTTCCCCTTCAATATTGATGCGCAGCTTAGTTAAAGGGCCTGTGACATGCTAAACAACTTTGTGCAGCCCTAAGCTTTGCTTCATAATAACGGATTACTTGTTCAGCAAGACATACTATTGTTCGTTTGGATGTAAAATCAGTAAAAGGTGGCCTTTTTCAACTTTGAAGATTTCATTGCAATAAATCACAGACAGAGGGCGCTGTTTTGAGTGCATCACATAAGGAAGACAGTAGGGCAAAGTTAAGAAAAAACATAAGACTTCAAGTTGGACTTGTGGCAAATTGCTGCAGTTTTTACCCCCAGTTTTGTCATGGCTTACAGCAGGCAACATGTAAAACAAACTCGAACAGCCATGGATTACAAAAGTTTCAGGAAAATTGAGAAAAAAAGTCGAATCTTCTGTGCACAGTTGAATGTGATTTTCCTGTGTTTGCCTCTTCTGACATCGTGACCTTGGTCATGAATATGCATATTTGCATTAGCATAAAAACTAAAAACCTTTGTTTTAACCCCCAAAGCAAGCTCCAAATAGGATTTTTATGACTTTAACTGAGTAGAGTGGTTTTAAAGCATAGATTTCATTGATAAAAATCCTAAATAAGGCCCTTTAAGGGTGCCATGAGCTGGCATGTCATCTGGTAGCCGTCAAATGTGGCCAAAGAGAGGGTGACGTCTTTGTAAGATGGTTGCACGGATATCTTCGAGACCGGTGGTTTCCATTATGCACATATCAATCGTCCACCCCTCCCCTCCCCCTCCCGATTTATCTTAAAATATTTGTTTTGTACTAAAACAAGCATCTCTAATCCAATAAATTGTATCACCTTTTAATTATAATGTACAGGTTTGCAACTAAATTCACCCCATCCTTTTCTTATTACCATTTTCAAATTATAGGCCGTTGTCTCATATTACCTGGAGCAAAGGAGATTTTAATACTCCTAGTAATGTGTATTTTGCACACTTCAAGTTCAATATTTTCATATTTCACTGTAAAACTCCAGTCATACCAACACCTACCATTACAGATAATCTCATCTGATGTGATAAGTTTAATTTCTTTTCATGCACTGGTTAATTTTCATTATGGAAATACCTGCTTTGTACATGTACTACATGTGTAATTAGTCCATGGGACAGAGGGGCCCACCGTTGACCCCACCCCCCGGACCACCCCCCTAAAATTTACGAAACAACATTTTTCTAGTAGGTTTGCATCTGTACTTCATTTTAAGACATGTTAACATAATATTAACTGGGACTCACTACCTGATTTTGAATGTTACATGAACCCTCAAGCCTAAGACTTTTGATGGCCATGTTAGGGTTAGGGGAAATTCAAATATCCATAGTTCCGTCAAAAATTGTTCTGTCGTAGAGATACAAGTTACCCCTCAAAATGTAGGTCTTGGTGAGTTCTACACAATGGTACATGAGTTATGTCTTTTACTTCAATAAGTAGGTAAACAGAGGTCAAAAGGTAAATTTTAAAGGGAGTTTCGCTAAATTTGGTAATCCTCGCCATCAAACAAAACTGTATACGTGTAAATTAATAAAGTTTTACTATAACATGATATTATTCTCATTGTATTTTTTTCGCCATATAAATACAGGTTAATTTGATTATTTTGGTAGAAAGGCTTCCTGCCGAAACGTGGGAAATAGGCGGGTCAATTAGCACCAAAAATACCCCAACATAAAAAAACTTACAGGCATGGAAGGAGGGGTGGAGACAATGACTTCTCTAATATAACTGCTGATGTCAGATGTAGCTTATTTTATTGTTCAGTAATGTGTATAACATGAAACGGTGGCAAGACTGGCTGCACCACCCACCATATGAGCCGCTAAGGCAGGGTGGGCCACTCTGCCAGAATTGCCTCCCTGACAACATGCAGGGCTGTTTTTGAGATATGGGATTCAAAAGGTCTGGTCAGGCCAATGCAGGTTTAATCAGGATAAAAACCTAACAAACTTCAGCATGAAGCCATCCCAGCCCAGCTCTAAGCCATCCTAGCCTAGCCCGAAGCCATCCCGTCCTAGCCCGAAGCCATCCCGTCCCAGCCGGATGCCATCTCGGCCCAGCCCGAAGCCATCCCGGCCCAGCCCGAGGCCATCTTGGCTCAGACCGAAGCCATCACAGCCAAGCCCAATGCCCTCACAGCCACGCCCAAACCCCAAAAGCCCAGCCCGAAGCCATCCCAGCCCAGTTCTAAGCTATCCCAACCCAGCTCTAAGGCATCCCAACCCAGCTCGAAGTCATCCCTGTCTAGCCCGAAACCATGCCAGCCCAGCCCAAACCATACCGGCCCATCTGAAGCCATCCCGGCCCAACCTGAAGCCATCCTGACCCAGCCCGAAGCCATCCCGGACCAGTCTGAAGTCATTCCAGCCCAACCTGAAGCCATTCCAGCCAAGCCCGAAGCCATCTCAGCCATGCATAATGCCCTCTCAGCTCAGCCCAAACCCTATAAACCCAGCCCTATGCCATCCCAGCCCAGCCCGAAGCCATCCCGGCCCAGCCCAAATCAATCCCAGCCCAACTCGAAGATACCCCGAGCCCAGCCCGAAGCCATTCCGGCCCAGCCTAAAGCCACCCCGGGCCCAGCCCGAAGCCACTGCGCCCTGACCCAACCTAAAGATCTCCCAGTGAAGCCCGAAACTCTCCCAACCTTGTCCAAAGCCTTCTCAGCTCTTCCCAAAGCCATCCCAGTTAAGTTCAGCCCAAAGCCATCCTGGTCCAGCCCGAAGTCATCCCACAGCTTCAGGCTGGACTAGGGTGGCCTTCGGACTGGGATTAAGGGCTTTGGGCTGGGCCGGCTGGGGTAGCTTTGGGCTGGGCCAGGGTGGCTTCGTGCTGGGCTGGGGTGGCTTCAGGCTGGGCTTTGGGGCTTCAGGCTGGACTTTTGGACTTCAGGTTTTGCTGGGATGGCATCAGGCTCGGCCGGGATGGCTTCGGGCAGGGGTTTTGGGGTTTGGGCATAGCTGGGAGGGCATTCAGCTTGGCTTGGATGGCTTCGGGCTGAACCGGGATGGCTTCGGGCTGAACCGGAAACCAGGATGGCCAAGTTTGTTAGGTTTTTATCCTGATTAAACCTGCATGGGCATGACCAGACCTTTTGAATCCCATGTCTAAAAAACAGCCCTAGAAGTTCAGGTTGTCAGAGAGGCAATTCTAGCAGAGTGGCTCACCCTGCCTTAGCGGCTCATATGGTGGCTGGTGCAGCCAGTCTTGCCACAGTATCATGTTATACACATTAATGAATAATAAAATTAGCTACATCTGACATCATCAGTTATATTAGAGAAGTCATTGTCTCCACCCCTTCCATGCCTGTAATATTTTTTTTATGTTGGGGTATTTTTTGTGCTATATTGACCCACCTATTTCCCACGTTGTGGCAGAAAATCTTTGTACCAATATAAACCAACATTATATGGTGAATAAAATACGTTGAGACATAATATTTTCATGTTATAGTAAAACTTTATTAATTTACAGGTACAATTTTGTTTGATGTCGAGGATTACCAAATTTAGCGAAACTCCCTTTAAAATTGACCTTTTGACCTCTGTTGACCTACTTACTAAATTAAAAGACATAACTCATGTACCACTGTGTAGAACTTACCAAGACCTACATTTTGAGGGGTAAATTTTTGACGGAAAAATGGATATTTGAATTTCCCCTAACCCTAAAATGGCCGTCAAGTCTTGGGATTGAGGGTTCATGTAACATCCGAAAATCAACTGGTGAGTCACAGTTAATCTCATGTTAACATGTCTTAAAATGAAGTACAGATGCAAACCTACTAGAAAAATGTTGTTTAGTCAATTCTAGCGGGGTTGCACGGTGGGCCCCTCTGGCCCATGGACTAAATCATTTTGAACCATGTTATGTGGTTGTGGTTTTATATAGGATCGCTTCAATACCAAACAACAGCTTTATAGTAACAGTATTCAGAATTTGATTTAGACTTGCGTCGGGGAAATTGAATGTTAAGTGAGGTTGTTTTTGCCCTTACCCGACGTATTTATTAACACTGTATACTCAGTGCTTTCCCGAGACACTATGAAAAACTTCATAGCTTGCTCGGGTGGGACTCGAACCCACAGTATTGTTTGGATTTAGAAATTTTAAAATTGCTTTTATGCTTTAAAAAAATAAACATTTTACCATCAAAATACAGCTTGCTGATCAAGTCATGTGGATTCATCACCCGAATTTTTTTTTTAAACCAAAAACTCAACGTTTTCAACAAAATGTTCAGTATTTTGTGCCAAAAGACCCCTTTAACTTAAAATACAGCTTGGCAACCATTTATGGATTCAGCACTCCAAAATTAGGTAAAGGTAACGAGTTACGACCTTCTATACTAACAAAAAGCCTCTTCTTGTCACTTATATCTTTTTTCTCCTCTTTGTTTGTACCAAAAACTAGTGTTTATAATTTTGTTTTATGTTTTACCCCAAAGAAGCACTTTTGCCCTCAAAATACAGCTTGGACACTATCATTTATGGATTTAGACAGAGTGGCATGTTATGGCATGTTACCATGTTCTATTTGAAAAAACAGTGTTTTTTTGCACAAAAACTCGTGTTTTTCAAATTTTGTTTTTGCATTTTTGGGCCACAAATACCCCTTTAACTTAAAATACAACTTCATAACTGTCATTTTGGGATTCAGCACTTCAAAATTTGATAAAATCGACATGTTATTATTATTTTTTATTATTTCTTTCTGGTACTCATACCAAGGATTCCTCAATAGTGCTCATTGCACTGTCACTCGTAAGCGTTAGGAAACCCATGAAGAATTATAATTAGAAATGGCCAGAGACACCGGGGAATCCCCTTGCTCTTCACGAAAGAATGCTCTGGGATCTTTAGAGTGCGTTACCATTACCTAACACACTGGACCAACGGCTTTACATCCCTTCCGAAGGATGGAGCAAGTGTGGTTGAGTGCCTTGCCCAAGGGCACAGGTACCGCAGCCGGATTCGAACCCGCAACCCCAAGTTTTCACCCATGATTGCGAGTTGATGGCCCTAACCACTCGGCCACGGTACGACCTTCTACTGAAAAATGCCTCTTTTTGTCACTTTTTGAAAATGTCGCCTATTACTTATTAGCCTTGCACCAAAATTTGAAAAAAAAGTGTAAAAGGTCTGGCAACACTGCGAACAATAAAATATTTCCCCCCAGCTGTTTTTAAACAAAATTCCACAAGACCAATGTCTCATCTCAACAATATGTGGTCGATGTTGTAATTGGAGCACTACCATATGGGTTATGAGCTGTCAAAAAATGGTATATTTTCATACTTTAAAAAGTAAAAAAACACCCCTATTTGAAATAAATGGTATAACCGAGCCAAATACCTGGTGATTATTTGTATACATGCAGTGCAGTCTCCAAGGACCCACCTATCAATAACCTTTACAGAAAATAATTGTCTATATCTTGTTTAATGGTGACGCAGTTTTGAAAATATGCAAATTTTAATCTTAAAAAGTGAAAAAAAATTGCAAAAAAATCTAAATTTGGCTGTTGCCATAGCAACAAAGGTATTTTATAAAACTTTTACCACATTTGTTAGCTTGGGGCAAAGGTCCATTAAAAATAAAAGTATAAAGGAAATCAATTTTTTCGGCCATGGCCAACATTTTCCGCAAGGGGCTAAAAAGTCTGTAAGAGTTTGTCTACAAAACATTCGAACGTACATCTTTAAAACAATCTGTTTCCTTCATGTTGTACAAATTAACAACTTTTAATGCATTTTCTAATTGATTCTAATCCTTGGCACACTTAATTTTGGTTTCAGTCTCAGCCGCACATTATTTAGGACTTAAATAAGGAGTTAAAGGGGCCCTTTCCCAAGGAGCTTAAATGTGATGAATTTCACCAAAATATTCTAATGCATAACTTTAGAACAATTTGTTCCCTTTCTTTTGTACAAATTAACAACTATTAATGCATTTTCTAATTAATTCTAGTCCCGGGAACACTTAATTTTGGTTTCAGCTTCAGCCGGTGTTTTAGTTTTCCCCGACAAATTTTAAAAATGTGTACATTTGTTAGTAAAAGAAGCCTTCGTTTTCGTGCGAAATAGAAATCCCTATTACAGTTGATCTGGTCTTTCCAATACGGTCAACCAATTTTGACATTTTTCTATCCAATGTCGTAAGATTTCAATTAAATTCGTCTCGACTGATGATCATCTACATAACGTAAGGTTTGAATTCGTCTTTGTTCAACCCATTTCATAAATTTATCGCTGAAATTCGTCGGAAGGTCATAATGTATTGCCAAGCTTTTTAAGGACATCTCCAAAGGTTAATTTCTTGCACTTGCTCTCTTGTTTTCGTATCTTCAACAAACTTCACGTTAATGTTATATATAGGCCTAGGCCGACGTCAGGCAACCATAATCTATGCATGTAAAAACTGCATTTAAAATATGAATACGTGGAAATGTTATCATGCAATAAATTAAGAGACAAATTCTGAAGTAACACACGAGAAATTTGCAACATATTATTTCCTTGTAACAGGATGGTCAGCTCACAAAAAAATGCGCTAAAAGCAGATATTTTATTATTACTAGACGACAAGTGTGACGTCTAACCGTGGCGTCACTGGAGATGGTTGGTCTCTTAAACGGAGGTAAATGATAGCCACTTCCCGTCACTTTGAAAGTGTCACAAATGAACTTGGCATCCTCAAAAACATTAAAAAACGACATCTCTAAAGGTTAATTTCTTGCACTTGTTCTTTTATCTTGTTTCCGAATCTTCAACAAACTTCACGTCAATGCTTTCTATAGGCCGACGTCAGGCAACCATAATGTATGCATGTAAAAATTGCATGTTAAATATGAATACATGGAAATACTCAATGTTATCATGCAATCAATATTAAGTGACAAATTCAAATGAAATATAAGTGAAATTGATTTCCTAATGACGAAATTGTTCCTTTCGTCGTACGCTTGGCAACTACTGACGACGAAATCAAATGATTTGGACAACTACGAATAGGAGCGACCAATTACGAAATTAAACATGAGAAATACAAAGTTGTGAATTTTTGAGACGAAATTTAACTGGTTATGAATTTTAATGAGAAAAATGTTTTAAAGTGTGCGGACAAACCATAAATACTCCCCAGATGTCATTATTCTCATATAACATGACACGCTTGTTGGACCAAAAATTCCCAACTTTTCATCAACTAATGGTCGAACAGTTAACTCATCCGACATCTAATAAAATACCTAACAATTGGGCAAATTGTCCTCCACCAACATTTGGGCATGTAGCATACCTCAACAGTTGGGTAATGTCATGCGTTATTTTGTTCGAGGATAACCGTTTGTTAAAAAAATTGCTGACTTGCTCAACAACTGGACAAAATATCATCCACACTATGGACAACATGTGTTGCCGTGGGAACTAAACTATCAATGCCATGATGAAAGATCAAACATCAATTTATACACACTTTACGAATATAAACATCTTGAATACAGCAGTTCTTATAAGTACAACGATTGTTTAAAATGTTTCTCTTGAAGTCAAACTTGCAAAAACTTAATTGATTTCGATTTTTATTGTAAACATTTTAAGAATGTTCCAGTTATATAGGTATAGCAAAATAGGTAAATCGGGGTTATTTCGGGACAGCGAAAAATACTCCTCCGCGATGTTGGATGTTTAGGACTATCCCTCTCAGTTTCAATCTTTGGACCAGTAGTTTTCACTACTTTCCATCATAGTGTGCTAAACAAAAATATTTGTTTTGCTTTGTTGAGTTGATTTGACGTCAAATAGTGGGAAATGGTGGGGTTAAAAAATTTCGATCCCTAGATGACCCCCTGGGGCGGGTTCTTCAGTTCTCCCTCCTTCAGAACGACCAGGTGCCTATTTTCGGCAATAATGAACCGATTTACACAATATTGACACTTTCAAAGTGACCGGAAGTGGCTATCACTGACTTCCGGTGATCGTATACCATTACCATTTCCATCCACATCATATTCAAGTTCATTTTCACACCTCCATCTGAACATTTTGCTACCATGGAGCCATGTTGCTGAAACATAAGACACTATACGTTCACAGGTCAAGCTTTAAGATGGACGCTGTAATGACGTAATAGTCATTGAAACACACAGCATTTAACAACTGCTTTGGTGCACTTTGTGATATTGTGGCTAAATCGGGAAGATGTGGAAACTAAGAAAAAGAGATACCCCACCGCTGCCACTATTGTGGCATAAAAGGAAAGAAGGGAGAACAACGACCACGACAAATCCCACCGCTGTCACCATTGTAGTAAAAATAAGAGTGGGAGACCGATTCACCGGAATCGGTCAGCCGATACAGTATCCGACGATACCCTAAATTAGAGCTGCCTGCCTGCCACCATGCGAAAACCTAAACTAACGGAGTTCAACCTCTCAAGTTAAGCTTTCGAAGGCGGTTGATGTGGGTACGGTTTAACCAATCGCAGCAAGTCTAGAGGGTCGATTGTTACGGGTCTTCAGTTCCACCTCACAATATTATTATGGTCGTTTTTTAATGTTTTTGAGGATGCCAAGTTCATTTGTGACACTTTCAAAGTGACGGGAAGTGGCTATCATTTACCTCTGTTTAAGAGACCAACCATCTCCAGTGACGCCACGGTTAGACGTCACACTTGGCGTCTAGTAATAATAAAATATCTGCTTTTAGCGCATTTTTTGTGAGCTGACCATCCTGTTACAAGGAAATAATATGTTGCAAATTTCTCGTGTGTTACTTCAGAATTTGTCTCTTAATTTATTGCATGATAACATTTCCACGTATTCATATTTTACATGCAGTTTTTACATGCATAGATTATGGTTGCCTGACGTCGGCCTAGGCCTATATATAACATTAACGTGAAGTTTGTTGAAGATACGAAAACAAGAGAGCAAGTGCAAGAAATTAACCTTTGGAGATGTCCTTAAAAAGCTTGGCAATACATTATGACCTTCCGACGCATTTCAGCGATAAATTTACGAAATGGGTTGAACAAAGACGAATTCAAACCTTATGTGATGTAGATTATCATCAGTCGAGAAAAATTCAATTGAAATCTTACGACATTGGACAGAAACATTTTAAAATTGGTTGACCATTGATCAATTGGAAAGACCAAATCAACTGTAGCATTTAAGTGTTTCACTCGTCTTGGGACGAAATTAAAGTTAACCGGATATGAATTTGAATGTAAAAGGTTTTAAAATGTGCGGGAAAACCTGCATTATTTAATGTGTTTAATGGACAGAAACATTTTAAAGAATGCTTTGGGATCTTTTAAGTGCGTTAAACAGCACACTTGACCAACGGTTTTACATCCCTTACAAAGGATGGAGCAAATGTGCTCAAGGGCACAGGTACCCCAGCTGGGTATCGAACCCACAACCCCAAAAGTCAGTGACCTAAATCACTAGGCCGCGGTACCCTACCATTGTTGGTTTTTTGTTTTAATTGTATATTTATGTCTATCTGCATTCCTTAAAGTTCTCTCTCATTTTATCAGTTCAATCATCTATCCGCCAAAGACCTGTCTCAGAAGTAAGGCATTAATACATGTTTATCTGTAAATGGTTGTGCCAGGCATACGTTAAGTAACACTGCGCGGAAAATCGGCTGCTCATTAGCGAAATAGATTTATGTTAAATTAAAAGGAATACAGGATTGCGGATGTGCCTTCGAGCTAAAGTAAAATGCCATTTGGCTAAATTCACGCACGTTTGGGAAATCGCATGCTGATTTTTGTTACGACTGAATATACCTTCACGGAAATAGAATTATCATTCGTTAAACAGAAACGAATGCTTCTTTTACTCACAAAATGTACACATTTTCCAAATTTGTCCGGGAAAACCTCTTAGCCAACACCGGCTGAAGCTGAAACCAAAATGTTCCCGGGACTAGAATAAATTAGAAAATGCATTAATACATGTAGTTGTTAATTTGTACAAAAGGAAGGGAACAAATTGTTTTAAAATTGTGCGTTCAAATATTTTGGTGAAAGTCTTCACTTTTTAGCTCCTTGGGGAAGCGAACCTTTAACTCCCTCTTTAGGTCCTAAATAATGTGCGGCTCAGATTAAAACAAAAATTAAGTGTGCCCGGGAGTATAATCAATTAGAAAATGCATTAAAAGTTTTAAATTTGTACAAAATTAAGGGACCAAAGTTAAAGATGGCGTTCGAATATTTTGTAGAGAAATTCTCACTTTTTTGCTTCTTGCGGAAGGTCCCTTTAACTCGTTACTTAGGTACTAACTAATGTGCGACTGAAGCTGAAACCAAAATTAAGTGTGCCCGGGACAAGAATCAATTAGTAAATGCATAAAACTTGTTAATTTGTACAAAATGAATGGAACAAATTGTTTTAAAGTTGTGCGTTCAAATATTTCGGCGAGAAATATTCACTTTTTAGCTCCTTGGGGAAGGGTCCCTTTAACTCCTTAATTAGGTACTAATTAGTCAGCGGCTGAGGCTGAAACCAAAATTAGGTGTGTCCTGGATCAGAATCAATTGGAATGTTTAAGTTGAAAAGGAGTGTCTGTTGGGATATGTAAGAAAATTATGAAATTGTTCCGACTTCATCCTCTGGTGTATGTATTCTGAATGTTTCTTCATTTTCGAATGTGCGGCTGAATCGGCGGCTGAAACAGCGGGTTGCTGTTTCGGCATTTCACTTAAACTATAGGTGTCGTCATTCCGTGATAAATATCACGGGACGTCGTCATCCTACATTTTGTATGTCGTCATCCCGTGATAAATTATCGCGGGATGTCGTCGTCCTACATTTTGGATGTCGTTATCCCGTGATAAAATATATAGGGATGTCGTCATCCTACATTTCGGATGTCGTCATCCCGTAATACATTAACTCGGGATGTCGTCATCCTACATTTCGGATGTTGTCATCCCGTGATAAAATATCTCGGGATGTCGTCATCATATATTTTTGATGTCGTCATCCCGTAATACATTATCTCGGGATGTCGTCATCCTACATTTCGGATGTCGTCATCCCGTGATAAAATATATGGGGATGTCGTCATCCTATATTTTGAATGTCGTCATCCCGTGATAATTTATCTCGGGATGTCGTTGTCATACATTCTGGATGTCGTCATCCCGTGTTAAATTATCTCGGGATGTCGTCATCCTACATTTCGGATGTCGTTATCCCGTAATACATTATCTTGGGATGTCGTCATCCTACATTTCGGATGTCGTCATCCCGTGATAAAATATATGGGGATGTCGTCATCCTATATTTTGAATGTCGTCATCCCGTGATAATTTATCTCGGGATGTCGTTGTCATACATTCTGGATGTCGTCATCCCGTGTTAAATTATCTCGGGATGTCGTCATCCTACATTTCGGATGTCGTTATCCCGTAATACATTATCTTGGGATGTCGTCATCCTACATTTTGGATGTCGTCATCCCATAATAAATTATCTCGGGATGTCGTCATTCTACATTCTGTATGTCGTCTTCCTGAGATAATTATCACGGGATGACGACATTTTGCGCTGAATATGTTGTCATCCTGCGATAAATTATCACGGGATCTCAACAAGTCGGATGGCACTTCCAGAGCTCCGTAGACTACAACCCTGGTGGGGATCTTCTTATGTACATGTATATTATTTTATTGTACACTTATGTACGCAGTATAAATGCTCGTGACTCAAAGAAGACCTATATATATATACTACACTTCGCTAAAAGCTTAACGCAGTTTATCTGAATTTATAAAGATAGGCCTACGTATCTATTGAAAAATATTTAAACATTAGATCCCCCGCAAAATGGACCCTACAACTACGCGGAGCGCGGCGCGTGGATTACCGTTATTAGCTCTTGCTATGGTAACAGCGTCCTTTTCTATAACGCGCAATTTCAATTCATGAATTTTGCTGCGCAAACATGTTTCTAAAGTCTGTTTACGTGTCGAAACCAAAATATATACTGTACATAAAAACGGCTCTCGATCGTGTGCGGTAAAAATGCGTTTGACGAACAAAAACACGACCGTATACCGACTTGATATCACATTTACGTACACAAAAGCACTGTAACCAGTGGCAAATGTTGCCAAGTCGACTTCCAAATCCACTACGTCGACATATTAAATCCAGGAAGTCGACTTGGCAACATACATTGTCTCGCAAGGTCGACTTAATCCATGTCATAAGTTAACTTGGTGAAATGAATTATCTCGGGATCTAAACAAGTGGGATGGCACTCATAGAGCGCCGTACTTAGGAGACAACATTAACTCGAAAAGAATTCCTTGGATTTTCAAGGCACAATGGTGGAACAATGCCAGTGGAGCGCCCTCTGCCGCATACCACGTACAAAATTAACCCCCTTTTTTTTACAATGAAACATACACCCAGAATATTTAAAACGAACTTTTAAAATTCCTTGGATGATTGAGACACAATTGGTTCACAATGCACAATGGGAGTACCATCCGTCGCATGCCATGCACCGAATACCTTCAGCAGTTCCCATTCAGAAAAACACCTTGCCGAAGTGACGCAGATAATGGCATTCACGTAACTTCACCTGTACCTTTCTGCCCGGAGTGCTTATAAGAGCTTCACCGTGCAGTTCTCAGTCACTTTCCGAAATCTCGAGTTACGAGCAAGAACTGTCCGCCGTTCTACGTGAACCACTACAGGTACATGTAGGTACTGCTACGGCACGTGTTTGTTGTATTTTTATGGAATCGTGCGGTCGGTGCGGACCTTTTATAATTTCACTGTTTGGCGAAATAGACCAATATTTATAGAGAAAATACACAGGAATTTTAGCGTGCAAATACTTTATTTCTCGTTCACAGAAATAAGATGGCAATTTTCAAGACGGCAGTATTCGTTTTCCTGGTAGCCGGCTTCATTGGTGCCCAGACGGATGACGCATTAAACAGCATCGTTAGACGGGTGCTTGATGAGCTTCGTAGTAACAGCCAGGTAGGAATTTTCTCTTTAAAAAAATGTCTGCGGACAACTCTTTATCATTCATTCGACACAATGCATGGATTTCTCAAGTTTAACACTGCATCTACGTCACTGAAATTTCTACAAGGCAGTTTATCGACCGTACATTTCTTTAGTTATGTAATGCTCTTCCTGCGGGGTTTTCCAATATAATGTAATATGTCTATCTTTCAGACGGAAAAGGCTTACAAGTACTTGGCCAGACTCGAGGACATGGCTATGGACAAGTCAACGGGCGAGCGCAAGATCGACCGGGCCATTTTTATCGATGTCTCCACCGGCAAGCCCATAACTCGAACGGGCATCACCTACGGCCTCAAACTCACTGGACCAGAAATGGCCGCCATCGCCACTGCCTTCAAGAACAACCGCTTCGATTCGATGCAAGCCAACGGGCTGACGGCCGAAGGGGTCCCGTACATGTTCAGTGGGATTCGAGATGGACTGGCCAGCGCGATGCAGAAGGACCGAAGCGGGGCTCTGGTCATGATGAAGACGGCTATAGGAGTTATCGCTGCTCATTCGCCTAAAGGAGGCATGGACGTTGCCGTCTCCGCAGTGCGAACCATACACTACGAGATTGCCGAAGGGGCAGCCGTATAGTCCAGGCAGATCTTTCATTACGTTTCGCTCAGTTTATAGTGAACAGACACTCGTCCCGAAACCTATACGACATAAAGCCTTATTTTATCGACCCGTTGTGCTTTTTTGTTTTATTAACCGGGAAGTGGTCATTTTGTGACGCTAATGATATATATATATAAAGTAATTATCGCAATTCTAATAATTAATCAAAATAACGTCTATTAGTCGAACCATACATAATCATTTGACTGTTAATACCAAGTCTCGTGTGACTAATGAACATTATTTTGTCCAACGTTTTTATAGTACATACGAGAGAACATAACTCTAAAATCCTGTTCATGCTCGCCTTAAGCTTCAGAGTATGAACCACAGTGTATTCAAGAGTTGAGAATCGTACAGTAACGTATAACGTTATCGGCAAGACGGTGGATGTTGTAACTTTATTAAAAATAAACTTTATCAAAAAACCGAAACCGAGATGGTATCGATGATTGCAACTAAAGTAGGGCACATTTGAATCGAAGGGAGACATCTTCTGTGAGGGCTGAATCTTCTTTAAAATGACACCCTGATCATGTCAATGTGTTTTTGGTTGACTGAGCAGTGGCGAATGTTAAAGGTACACACCGGCCTACTGTTTACATGATTTAGTGATTTAGTACACTCCTTTAGCAGTGCTTTGCGCGCGCCACTTTAGTTTGCCCGCTCCAACCACTGCTAAACTTCGCCGCAAATCCTGCGAAGCGCGTGGGTGTGACGTCACCCAAGACCGAGCCTGGATGACACTTGCCATGATTGACTAGATTCTGTCACCTGACGTTGGTTCTGTCACATGACCTGCATCTGACACAGTAAAGATGGCTGCGCCCAGGTACGTCAACACTAACGTTGCTTTGCCCACTGTCGCGTCGACTTTTTTTTTCATTATTTCGTCCTGGTTGTTATTGTGGTTTTACACAGTATTTGTTTCACGGACATCACTAACTAATCCTTCACCGTGATCACTGTACATCCCTATAGAAAGGTGGGGAAATCACATTTTTCAAGCTCTTCTTTTACCGCGAAATCATGTGTGTTAAAACTGATTAGGCTGTTTAGGGGAGAGCTGGAGATGAACAATGGGTATTTTTTTCATATACATTGAACACGGATTTTGGTAAATTTATATGTTGGAATCGATAGCTTATTCAATTCTAAGATATACTTCCCACTGACACTTCCGTCGCAAATGTTGCATTTCTGAGATAAATAAATGATAAAATTACTGCATAAAGTAATGCACAAAATGACGTGCGAGCGGTCTGTGTGTAAGCGCGACAACAGAGGGCGCTGCGCACGCGCGTGAATGGTTATCTTGTGCACTAAACTGAAGGCAATTTTTGAGGAAGAAAACGTGATTTTTCTACAGAAAAGCAACATTTGCGACAAAAGTGCAAGTGGGAAGTATATCTTAAAATTACATTATGTGTTGATTCCAGGAGGTAATTTCCTTAAAATCTTTGTTCAATGTATACGAAAAAAATACCGAAGAATGCGGTGCAGTATGAAGCGCCCCCACAGAGATATATTGCGCCAAGCCAGCGAATAATTCCTCAACTTCAAGTCTGATCAGTCTTAGTTCAACACGCTGTCTCGTTTTCTGCTAAACTATAAGCTTTGTCACGAAAGCCTAAATGCAGCAGGAGTACGTAGCACACGTGGGGGCACGCAACGTCGTTGTCGATGTAATAGCACACATTTACGCCTGGAATGAAAACTACGCACTCGACGAAGCTCACGAAGAGGAACTGATAATAATTTGTGTGTGCTAAAACAATCAAACAAAGGGCATGTTTTTTACACTGAAATTTTGCACAAACACAGACAACAATCTCCCCAAACTGTCGCAGCTGGTTTCACAAGTCTGTTTCGCAACACAAACTACCCTGTTTGGACCAGAAATCTCACCGTAAAACAAACATCTTGCTGTGTTCCAATTTAAATATTTTAAAAAAATGTTTTAAAAATAAATATCGTCAGAGAGTATTCTTTATTTTCAGTATCTATTCAAAAAGTTGGAATTTAACAATGCTGTTAAGGAGTTTAATTAATAATATTTCTTCATGATGTACTCTCTGCAACAGCAAAACCTTTTAATTGATGTGACTATTTATTCAGCAGATGGTTTTGCATGAACAGTGTATTATGGGTTACATTTTTGGCAATATTTACGTTTTTGAAATCCACCATGTCATGTGTAGTGACTGTGTAAAGTTGTGTGACGGTGAATAAATAAAGAAAACCGTTAGCAGTCTATCATTTTATGTCATGTGTTTCTGTGTCACAAAAACAAGACCATAATATATATTTTTTCCAAAGTGAGTTTGGCTGTTTATTTAAATTTATTTGGGCAAAATGTATAGAGCAAGGAAACAGAAGATTGGGAAATAGAGTAGCTGACCTTTACTTAAATATTGTGTACAACAAAGTAAAATCTTCAGATTTAAATTTGAACTTGCAAATCCTTGCTAAGTGATTTTAAGTAAAAACTTATCAAAACTTGATTAAATACACGCCTGGCTTAATTATTGGCTATGCTTGGAGTTTTAATAGCTTATTGGTTTTGATTTAGTGGGGCTTAATAATACTGTTCAAAGGTATGTGTACTTGAATTCGGGGCGATTCAATAAAGCTCTTTGCGTACAACTTAACCAACGCAAAATAGGTGGACCGTAAAGCAGTCTAATCTGGAACGAGCAATGACGTCATCGTTAGCCAATCAGACTACGGGAAACCATACGGCGCCACGGCGGTAATTTTGGATTTCTGTTTTTTCGGAATGCCGTTAGATTTCGTTGGATCCCGACTGGACTAGACAAATGTACGTAGAATTTTCATTATTTATGGGTAGAATATTACATATTCTTTGTGTAGAAGGGAAACATGGACTGTTTTGAGTATTAGCAGTGGGAAATATTTGCCGATTTTTGGTGTGTGTTTCATCGTCTTTTTTTGCAAGCGTATATTTCACCTCTCGCGTAGTCTTGGCCCAAGACTACTCTAGTCGATATTGGTTTGTGTACGCGTTGGCCATATAGTGCGCCCTCTTGCAGCACTAACGGACCAGTCTTTGCTCACTAGAGTAGTCTTGGGAACTTCTCCCGGAAGGTTTAACTTTTTCTTTGTTTTTGCCTAGGCTTTCCTAGGGAACCAATCAGCGAGTGACCCAAATACAGCAGAGCGTGGGAATGCAGCGAGCGACCCAAATACAGCGCGTCGACCGCAGAGCGTGACCCAAATACACCGCGTGCACGCGCTTCGAATGGTTTGAAAAATATAAGGCGGCTTACAAGAATCATCGAACATGACCGTTTTATCGTTGCTAATATTTTCGGTGGCATAAGTTTCTTGGCAAATGTTTGCGAATATATTTACAAACATGTTTGCAAAGGCGTATGACATCGCAAAATACATTTGTTTATGAAGATAATTGCGACATTGCAAATATTTGCAAAGATATCTGTGGTATGCCATGTCTCTTGTGTGCCATCATAAAACCCTCTGCAGCTATTTACATAAAACGTTACCGCCCCCAATGCTGAACTTCCGGGAGAAATTCCCAAGACTACTCTAGTGAGCAAAGACTGGTCCGTTAGTGCTGCAAGAGGGCGCACTATATGGCCAACGCGTACACAAACCAATATCGACAAGAGTAGTCTTGGGCCAAGACTACCTCTCGCGCTGCGGACCGGCGGTATATATGCATATGCATGACGTCAGGGGGCGCGGCGCGATACCCGATTGTGATTGGCTATCCGTGCAACAATCCTAACGATTTTGTAAGCGGTGACCGTGTGCTGATTGGCTTCGCAGGATTTGCGGCGAAGTTTAGCAGTGGTTGGAGCGGGCAAACTAAACTGGCGCGCGCAAAGCACTGCTAAAGGAGTGTACAATCATGTATACTAGCACTGTACGGTATACTCTGTATGGTGTTGCGAATCAGTCCATGTTTGGGCGATGCCGATTTGGCGTGCATTAGTGAATTATTATAGTGCATTTCGAAAATATTAGACCAATTTGATGGTCTAGTTTGTTCTTTAAAACCTTCGTTTGGCCTTTTCCCCTTTTAAAGGCCCCCTTTATGAATATATTAACATTACTGCTTCAACTTCCGTATACGCTAACACTATGAGCAACTATGGAAATTGGGCACACACCATTGTTAATAACAATAGTTTGTACCCAATTTGAATTGTTGGCTGCTCATCATAGTGTAAGCGCAAGCTGTTCATTTTCAGACTACTCTATTTTTCGTGTGTAAATCATATTGAGCATCTTATCGTTGTAGGAATTTTTCTTTTATCTTTGTTCCCTGCCCGTCTGTTGGCGTTCTCGCTCAGGTATAGGCGGCTCTTTCTACCAAATGTTCTCCAAAAATGTTGTTGGTGTAATTTTCTTTTGTTGTGTCTCACATAAGGTAGATATAGAACAGAAAATAATTTTCTTTCGAAGAAAGTGTCTTTTCTTCTCGTTATCGAACGACAGGTCTAGCGCGCTAATTCCAAGCGCGCTTTGTTACGTAACCCTTTTCAGTGGTCGTTCATGAAAACGCCAACCGTTCTATTTACGGTTCATTATCGGTTGAGCAACCTCACCTGGCTTACCAACCCTTCCAGCCCTTTATATATAATATCGGTTGCTTCGCAGCATCGTGAGTGTGAATATGTTGGCCTTCGCGCCACCTTTATGCCTAATTCGGAAGAAAAAAATAATTTTTTTTTGAAATACACTCCATCTGCTTTGCTGTTTTTCGTATATTTTTGTTTCAGAAATACGAGAGCAGTTCGCTCGTACATACGCTGACCCAGATCTTCAACTGCTGTGAATATTTTGGCCTTCGCGCCACCTTCACAATGGGCCTTTATGCCTAATTCGGAAGAAAAAAACTCATGTTTGTCAATTAGACACTCCAGCTATTTCCAGCTGCTTTGCTGTTTTTCGTATATTTTTGTTTCAGAAATACGGGAGCAGTTCGCTCGTATCATACACTGACCCAGATCTTAAACTGCTGCCATCGCATACTCCTCTCGGCCAAGGCATCACCCACCACGAAAACCTACTCTGATCTTCCGTCTGGAAGCAATGGGAAGCCTGGGCATCATCTAACGACGGCATCTCGGTATTTCTGGTTCGACCCAGCGACGTTGCCTATACTTGACATTGCTTAGCCGACTTGCAACCCCAGCACGACGACCCACTCATCAATATGGCGCCTCAAGGATACATACGCACGTTAGCTTTCGACCCCTAACCGGAAAGAACCGGTTTCATCGGCGGTAATGAGCCAGCTCTTCGATGCATACGGGCACTCTGCGGCTACTTTAGCTGACTTGAGGATCCTTTTTAATTTGTTTCATCAGCTACGCTGGTTCTCTTCGTCTTTGCGATATTAGCAACGTTAGCCGTGCCGATTGCACAATTTCCGAAAACAAAACTGTCTTAAACTGACCAGCTACGTCAAGGAGCGGATGTCACTATAGGGAGGCAAGACTTTCACTCGCACTTGCCCAGTAAAAATCGCCGAGAGATATTTTTCTGCGATGGGTGTTCCCAGCCTACTTATAGTCCATGGGCCAGAGGGACCCATCGTGCACCCCTCCCCCTCCCCCACCCCCACCCCCACCCCCCCCCCCACCCCCCCCCCCCCTAGAATTGACGAAACAACATTTTTCTAATAGTAGACAATGGGCCGTGAGGTTATCTCTTTAGTTTTTCAGTTCAATGACCACCATCTGAGGTGGGGGTGAAAAGTGGATATAATGGGACCCTTCTCAGCAACATATTTTTTTTCACAGTCGCAAATATTGCACATAAGCAAGGACTGCTGCCTTAAAGTGTCAGCTTACATCAAGTGTACGTTATAAATTCATTTTAAAAAAAATCATGGTTACTAATAACAAATTCAAATGGAATTTCATCCTGAGAGCGATGTTGATGAAAAAGGACATACAAAAAAAGAAGATTTTTTTAAATAGGTCAATAAAATAGTTGTTTTTATATTAACAATGTTGTATTTTAGAACGTGTAGTTCATGATTTTTTGAACAATATAACAATGTATGCCTTAAATCAAAGTGAACAACCCGCTCTAATCACATCACAAGGTATAATCTTTGTAAGGGGTGTTATAATATGTAATTATTGACTGCTTAGAGTGCTATGGTTAAATCTCCACCTCCAGCGGTGAAAGTGCCTTTTGTCTTTCATAAGCTCGATTGCCCACCCAACTGGCTGGGCCGATCAGGTCCCGACCGCAAGTCTGCAAGTAGGACCGAGCAGGCATACCCGGCGAGGGTCAACCTGCTGGGTCGTACAGCATTTATTAAATTATTTGACATAAAAATAAATAAAATAGGACATAGGCCTACCTGTACTAGCGGAGCTACTGGCAAGCATTTCTTTGCTCTTTGTCATCCGTTTGCTTACTCGCAAAATATGTTGCTTGTATGTGAATCTCGAGTAACAAATGCGGTGAAATCCGACATCGCTCGGAATTGGCATCGTAGATACATATGCAGTATGTTTGTGGGCGAAATCTTTAGCGATTTCGGCCTCATCGCCCTCTAAATGTTGCCATTGCAGAACAAACTCTACGAAACGAGCCCATTTCTTGCTGTTACATTTCACTACCGTGGATTTTCTGGCCGGTAAAGTACACATATAACAACGTTTTTGGAAAAATTCTTCGTCGCTCGATAACACTTCGTCCGCAGACGAGTCGGCCATGTTGTGCTATCCTGATATTGATAGTAGAGCGCTTCTCATTGGTCGGCACGGACTAACAGGATTTACGGCTTTTCTGATTAGATAGCCATTTTAATGGAGGCTCGTGTGATTTACAAAAGAATATTAAACATATTCAGACGTTCTTTATAATATTGTAAAATAATAACGTTTTACGGTGCTTGTCTCCGGAAAACACACTTTGTCTCCAGGGGGAGTGAGAGGGTTCATTCCAAAAGCTGGGATGATGCATTGCCTAGGTTACAGTTGGCTGATTGGCTTTTCAACCATGCGTTGGCCAATCACAGGTGAGGGTCTTGCGCGCCAAAGAGGCCACACTCCTTCGTTGTCCACTGCCGAGTAGGTTTGCTAAAAAATTTGTCACGAAATTTCGCTAAAAATTGTAAAAACTCGACCGGGATTCGGCTCCTTCGGCTAAACATCCGCTGTAGAAAGGTGCAATAAAGAAGCGGAAGGCTCAGGGAATCAACGGACGAGCAGGTTGGAGCGAAATCTGGCAGACAAGACATCGAATTTGTCGAGGCAAACACGCACACAGGCGACCGTATCGCGGGCTTTAATCCCGGCTTGCTTCGACGGCCGAGTGGTCGAGTTGGTACGCGGTCGAGTTGGTATTCGATCGACTTGACTGACATCCCAAGAGGGCGCCCTTGCGTTGAACTGCATGGGCGATAGCATACGTCGCCGTTCGCCAGGGCCTGCCATGCCAGGCACATCAGGTTTTCGGCGATAGGACGGACTTTACGCGAGTTTTTGGTTCCTTTCGTCGACGTTTTTTCCGGCGTTTCTACACGCCTGCTGCATGGAGGGACACTACTTGCTTCTCTGACTCTCGCAAGGGGTGCAATAATTTATGTCACTGCAACTTGCAAGACCTTCCTATGCACGGTAAGCGTGGGCTCTTTCGCTCAGAGTGAACATTTTGATTACTTCAAAGCTTTATATTGTACTTGTTTCCCAAAATAATTTGTGAAGTTGCCGTGTTTTCATTTTTGTTGACGATTTCTCACGGTAATTTGATGCAATTTAACAAGCATTAAACGGCAACCGCTTGATGATTTGTTATTTTGTTTGTTTTTTTCAAGTCGTTTTCAACATTGATGAAAAAGTGACCTAATCCCCTCCCCCCCCCCCCCCCCCCCCCCCCCCCCCCCCCCCCCCCCCGCCCCCAACCCCCATCAATTTTCCAATTTTCACAATTCAACAGTCATTAAAAAAACAAAATGTAATTATTTTTAAAACCTTAAGTCGCATTGGTTTTTTGCACAGGTTTGCCATTTTTGGCTGACAAAGAAGCTGAAACCATGGTTGGTGAAGCATGGCGCTCGCTAGTTTTGCCTCCTTTTGATTGGAAATGCGAACATTTAAATTTCTTGTCATCGATTTGAAATTGTTTGATTTTTGTCAACAGGATTCTGTTTTGATTTCTCTTAATCACATTTGCTTGTTCACCATTTCGTTGATTTCATAACGAATCTCAATCAGAATTTGACTTTTTTCCTTTTGCATTCAATTTTCCAAACCTGCTGGGAGGGCATTGGGCTGGATCTTGATGACTTTGGGCTGGGTCTTGATGACTACCCAGCCAGCACAAGACCACCGGCCCAGGCCTGGCCCAGAGCTGGCAAGAACTGGCACAGAGAGCTGGCCCCGGCCTGGCATGCCAGCTGTGGACCAACCTTGTTAATGCTCACGTGGGCCAGGGTTGGGCCAAGGATGGCTAGCCAAGTCGCTGCCAGGTCTGGCCCATAGGTGGCCCAAGGCTGGCTGCCAGGGCTGGCCCAGAGCTGGCACTTAGGTGGCCCAAGGATGGCTGCCAGGGCTGGCCCAGAGGTGGCCCAGAGGTGGCCCCTAGGTGGCTGCCAGGGCTAGCCCAGAGCTGGCACTTAGGTGGCCCAAGGATGGCTGCCAGGGCTGGCCCAGAGGTGGCCCAGAGGTGGCCCCTAGGTGGCTGCCAGGGCTGGCCCAGAGCTGGCACTTAGGTGGCCCAAGGATGGCTGCCAGGGCTGGCCCAGAGGTGGCCCGTAGGTGGCCCAAGGATGGCTGCCAGGGCTGGCACATAGGTGGCCCAAGGCTGGTTGCCGGTTGGCCCGGCACTGGCAGGCCGGTTAAAGGCAGAGGCTCGTCAATGCGCGTGCGAGGCCAAATTCGTGCCACGAAATATGCAGCTCCATAGCAAAGGCATGGGAGCTGCATATTTCGTAGCACAAATTTGGCCGCACGCGCAAGTTGACGAGCCTCTGCCTTTAATCGTTTGTCTTGTGTACACTATTTGAAGCTTGTTTTTATTTCTTCCTATCTAACCTGCAGACATGTGTTAATTAAAATTAATGTCACCAAACGGCAAGATAATTATAGACAATGCAAACAGAAAATGTATTTCTAGAAATAAACTTTAATACAACATGTCATTACATACATACATGTGTGTGTACATACATATAAATGACTATCTCGAAAGTGCACGGTTATTTCTTTCATAACCAAGTTTACTATACATGTAATATAATGGGTTCAAGCCATATTATTGACTAAAATTACTTTTTATACTTTTTGGTCAAAAGGCATCAAAGGGATAACAAATGTAAAACATACAAAATTAGACTGAATGCATTAAAAATGCTTTGTGTAAATGTGCAGACAAATCTTGTTAATATAGGTACATGTACTCAGGGCAAAATACCTCGTTATAACAAAAACAATAAAAGAACAGCAAGGACCTTAAAGATGTACATGTATTGTCAATGCGTTTTGGGTTTGTCACCTTAAAAAAAATACGTTTTTGAATTTATAATTGTAGAAACAAGTTATTCGCTTTCAAATGAGACATCGAGGAAGAAGAAAAAAACCAACAATTAGTTAATTGAACAATTACTGTCAATTTTTCACATTATTGGTGGTCCACCAATAATAACTTGGGCGCCACAACAGAGGGCACTGCATGTGTGTGTGAATGGTTATCTTGTGCACTAACTGAATGCAATTTCTGAAAGAGAAAATTGCGACAAGAGTGGAAGTGAGAAGTATATCGTAAGATTATATTATCTGTTGATTCCAGGAGGTAATTTCCTTCAAATCTTTGTTCAATGTATATGGAAAATGTATGATAAAATTTGCCGAAAACCGCGAAAACAGCGCTCTTATTATCAAGACTAGTACTATTCATTCCATATGCATATATTGTTGTAAAAATTAAAGGCAGAGGCTCGTCAATGCGCGCATGAGGCCAAATTCGTGCTACAGAATACGCACCTCCATAGCAAAGGCATAGAGCTGCGTATTGCGTGGCACGAATTTTGTCTCTTAACGCGCGCATTGACGAACCTTTGCTTTATTTTAAGTTTCTAAATAGTTGGTAAATGGCACAGACTATCAATCAATATAAAATCTATAAGGGATTGAATTTTCATTTGTTTTCAAATATATGTACAAATAGAAGGGCCTATGTACATGTACAGTCAAACCTCACTAAAACATCGTTAATACACAATTCTGCTTATAAAAAAAGGTTAGTCTTTTATTGTTCCCTAATAGAAAGTTGTATTATCAGGAAGTAGAACAATGAACCGGGGTTTAAATCTGCTTGGTTACAAGCAAACTGATGAATTAACAGCAGTGCTCTTCTCAAGGTTCAACTGTAGGTATTTTTTCATTATACATCGAACAAAGATTTGGAATCCTCCTGGAATCAACAGATAATCTAATTTTAAGATATATTTTCTGACTTGCACTTTTGTCACAAATGTTGCTTTTATGTAGAAAAATCACATGTTCCCCTTCAAAAACTGCATTCAGTTAGTGCACACTTGATAAGCATTCTCGCGCGCGCGCAGCGCCCTCCGTTGTCGCGCTAATGCCGTAATTTTGTGCATTACTTCATGCAGTAAATTTATCATTTATCTCAGAAATTTTTATGCAACATTTCCGACAGACGTGCCAGTATGATATCTCCTAAAATTGGATGATCTGTTGATTCCAGGAGGTAATTTCATTCAAATCTTTGTTCTATGTATACGGACAAAATACCCAACTGTAATTCTACTAAACGTTGATTTTGCAGCATGCATGAAGTTTTAATTTCACAATACAATGAGCGTTTAAACCTAGTTTGCCTTGCCTGGCCTCCTTTTTGCGGATTTCCGTCTGTCGATCCCCAGCACCAAGAAAATCACTGGTGATCCCGAAAATCTTGTTCGATGAGATTTGGATATCTCTTAAAGAAGACACCTGAAAAGAGAAAGTAAATGTACAAAAAGTATCAGTAAACATGCATGTAAATTTCAAATACCAAGGTGGAAAAACCAGCAGAAATATACATGTACAATGTATGTACGTCTAGATACGTCTATGCACGACATGTGGCTTGACAATCAAAGATTTTGACAGGTTTTTTTCCCGTCCTTTTAATCAAATATTCAAGAAATAGGTTACTTACTGCTCTGGATAGTGGTTGACATTGCCGAAAAAATGTAAATCTTCTGCAAAAAATGGAGGATGACTGAAGTTTAAGGCGATTTCTTAGCACTAGAGTAAAACAGCAAATCCAGCAAACCAGCATGGGTAGGAATAGTCTGGTACAAAATATAAGGCAGTGCACTGTGTATGTGTAATTCACTGTATGTGCAGAGAGTACCAGACTTACACAGCATGCTGCGGCGTATGAATACATATATTAGAAAAAGGAAAAAAAAATTGACGGATTTTGTTTTCTTAAAAATACATTAATCATATAATTAATAAAGGAAAAAATATAATTAGTTATTTACATGAATTAGATTTGAAATGTTGATTCTAGTTTGGCTTTGCACTGGCAAACTACCCTGGCAAATTACTCATGTATATGTACACATACACTATAAAATGTAGGTCCTATATATTTGTACATGTACATGTAGTTTACATGTTTAATTTAAATTATTTTGATTTTCTTATTTTTTTGTAGATTTATTAGACTTAGATTAGGCCTGGAATTCATAATTTAGTAGAACAAAAATTAAAAATAGCACCCAAAATAATACCGAAGATGCCAGGGCCGGGCCAGCACTGGCCCAGTGCTGGCAGTTTTAAGACATGATGCCAACTGTGGGCCAGGTCTGGGCCAGAGCTGGCAAGGCTGGGAAGTTTTAAGACATGATGCCAACTGTGGGCCAGGTCTGGGGCCAGAGCTGGCAAGGCTGGGAAGTTTTAAGACATGGTGCCAACTGTGGGCCAGGTCTGGGCCAAAGCTGACAAGGCTGGGAAGTTTTAAGACATGGTGCCAACTGTGGGCCAGGTCTGGGCCAGAGCTGGCAAGGCTGGGAAGTTTTAAGACATGATGCCAACTGTGGGCCAGGTCTGGGGCCAGAGCTGGCAAGGCTGGGAAGTTTTAAGACATGGTGCCAACTGTGGGCCAGGTCTGGGCCAAAGCTGACAAGGCTGGGAAGTTTTAAGACATGGTACCAACTGTGGGCCAGGTCTGGGCCAGAGCTGGCAAGGCTGGGAAGTTGTAAGACATGGTGCCAACTGTGGGCCAGGTCTGGGCCAGAGCTGGCAAGGCTGGGAAGTTTTAAGACATGATGCCAACTGTGGGCCAGGTCTGGGGCCAGAGCTGGCAAGGCTGGGAAGTTTTAAGACATGGTGCCAACTGTGGGCCAGGTCTGGGCCAAAGCTGACAAGGCTGGGAAGTTTTAAGACATGGTGCCAACTGTGGGCCAGGTCTGGGCCAGAGCTGGCAAGGCTGGGCCAACCCTTGCCAGTTCTCGCCACCTCTGGGCCAGGCCTGGGCCGGTGGTCTTGTGCTGGCTGGGTAGGGCTGGGCCGGGATGGTATCAGGCTGGGCCGGGATGGCATCGGGCTGGGGTTTTGGGGTTTGGGCATAGGATGGCCAAGGTTTTGTATCCTGATTAAACCTGCACGGGCCTGACCAGACGTTTTGAATCCCATGTCTCAAAAGCAGCCCTAGAAGAGCAGGTTGTCAGGGAGGCAATTCTGGCAGAGTGGCCCACCCTGCCTTAGCGGCTCATATGGTGGCTGGTCCAGCCAGTCTTGCCACAGTATCATGTTATACACATTAATGAATAATAAAATTAGATATATCTGACATCAGCAGTTATATGAGAGAAGTCATCGTCTCCACCCCTTCCATGCCTCTAAGGTTTTTTTTATGTTGGGGTATTTGTGGTGCTATATTGACCCACCTATTTCCCACGTTGTGGCAGAAAGCCTTTCTACGAATATAATCAAATTAACCTGTATTTATATGGCGAATAAAATACGTTGAGACAGAATAATATCATGTTGTTGTAAAACTTTATTAATTTACATGTACAGTTTTTTTATGGCGAGGATTACCAAATTTAGCGAAACTCCCTTTTAAATTGACCTTTTGACCTCTGTTGACCTACTTAACTAAATTAAAAGACATAACTCATGTACCACTTTGTAGAACTCACCAATACCTACATTTTGAGGGGTAACTCGTATCTGTACGTATCTGACTTTTGACGGAACAATGGATATTTGAATTCCCCCCAACCCTAAAATGGCCGTCAAAAGTCTTGGGCGTTCATGTAACATCCAAATTCAAGTACTGAGTCCCAGTTAATCTCATGTTAACAAGTGTTAAAATGAAGTACAGATGCAAACCGACTAGAAACATGTTGTTTCGTCAATTCTAGGGGGAAGAGCACGGTAGGCCTCTCTGGCCCATGGACTATTACGTCGACATCATTGGGTTCCTAAACTAATTTTTCAACCCTGAGCATACATTATTTATTTTATCGGCAACCTCCTGAAATTTCAACGTATGCCATTCACTATTGTTTAGTACTGTTCAAAAGAACATTTGATTCTAGCGGATTCCGCAATCGGCCCAAGTTGGGCTACAGTGTGTAAATGTTTTGAAAGTTATTGTTGTGTATATCGAATTCAATGATTTAATTTTGTTTGGGCTTCGAAAGGTTTATTTAAAATATGCCGGTCGTGCACGCAAAACGAGAGTCCTCGCTGTTATGTTATGTTAAACGCGCGTTCTGGAACAGTAAAACTCGCCAATTTCTGACGATGTTCCGTCGAATGGATAAACAATCAACGGCGATATTAATTGTGTCATATTGTGGCAAGATTTACCAGTTACATGTCATCTTATTTCCCCTATTTCAAGTCAAGTTTACTGTATAGTGTATACGTCTCTCTTCGTTCGGGTTCGACGTTCATTTGGCAACTTTAAACCAGTCTCATAACCCGAAATCGTTACTCTTTTTTTTAAATTTATCATGCACAGATTGGGAACGATCCAGCTTTCAAAGTTAACGTCCATTTCGAGTCAAACAAGACGTTCTAACTCGTTATTTTGACGAAATTTTATGGCGAGTACACGTTTCAACATGCTCATTTTAACATGTAATTTCGGATGGTACAGCTTCAAAATGCATAGAGTAATGTGCGAGGTATTCTGGGTACCGTACAGACTTTTGCGCCGGCTAACATGTTCTAGCATGCACCCCTTGCCACTTGGCAACCGTTGCCATACCAACGACCTGGTAGTCTAGTGCATGACTCTCTTATTATGCGAGCTCCATAGCGCAGAGGCAGGACTGGCTTATTGGATCCCCTTTGCCCGGACTTCTGACTCGACAGAAAATCGCTGCATTCTCAATTTTCTCATTTAGGCCTGAATGTGTTGTTTAGGTTTCCCCGTCAACATTTTATCAGCATGTTAATCTCTGAGGCCTCCTATAGGCTTTGCCAGTGGATAATTTAATCGTCCAAACAGGCTATGCCATGGTTTTGGCCACTGGACGCCATTAAAGAAAGTGGCGCAAATCCCAAACTATACCCCTGCATATAACATTGTTTCACTGTTCAGTCAACCGAAAACATTATGACATGATCAAGGTCTCATTTTAAAGAGTCAAGGTCAAGGAATGTCTGGAATGACCACTGCCTAAGTTATCAGCCTTCGAATAGGCTATTGCCGTGGACAAATCTGAAAGTTGAGGCATGTTTTAATATACGGTGTAAAAATAATGGAAATTATATTCCGATATAAAGATCGAGAAGGCAGAGAGATGTAACGTATTATGTCGGTCAGTAACATGTACAAACCTATTGTGACAAGGCTAGCTACAGAAGCCCTGTAGAAGCCGTTGAGGTAGGGTGCGCCATTCTGCTTAAAGTGCGTTCTGATGAGCTCGTGCACTTCTTGGGCTGTTTTTGAAACGCGCAGCTCCAGATGTCGGCTCATCCCACGCAGGATAAAAAAATAATACATTAAAAACCCAAATGCGTACGTAGTGGCATTTAAATTTCCTTCACGCTGACGTAGCCTTTTGTGATTGGATGGTCACGTCAGTTATTTAATCAAATGACATCGTCAATTTTGGGTTAATTTATGTTTATTTATATGTTAATGATCTATACTCAAATACAAGTCGTCGTCAGTTGGAAAATAGGGTCATATTTGGTATAAAATTATCGCCTTTTGAGTAAACTCGAAAGAACAGCATTTTTTCTGAGTAAACAGGAGTTTTCTGGAGTTTTTTCCCTGACAATATCGTATATTTAGTAACCGCATAACACCTAGAGGGTGGAACGATTACAGCTACAATTCCCTACATTTGTCTTTTTCAATGATGAAAAAATGCTAAAGTCGTCGGAAAATGTGTGTACTATTTGCATTATATTACACAATTAGCTTGAGCATTGCAGGTACATTGCGCAATATAGAGAAAACCTAATGCACATACATGTAGTTTAGTTTGGCGGTGCGTCTTTGTGTTCTTCCAGCCGTCATTACGTAATACCCAGTGGGCGCATTCCTTCTACATTCTTTGAATTCCTCTATAGGATTTATAAGGTCACTCGAAGTGCTTTCCAATCACTTCATCAGGGTCTAGCACACACACGCGAATGTCCGTCCCCGCACAGCTGATCAGATCTGAAAATGTCAACCGAGCAGAGCTCGTCAGTGGACGCCACAGCTATTTTCCAGAAATTTAAAGACTATACTTTGACGAGAAATTCATCGCAGTTTCGACTCCTAAAGAGGATTCTACTTCATTACGTGAACTCAAAAATAAACTGGAAGCCAAAGAACTAACGAGGCCAGGAAACGTAGCCCAATTTGAGTTCTGTGGTACATTAGAAATAGCACTAGATAATATCAGATCCGCCATTTCCAAGAACGAAACCGATCGAGCCATAGATTCGATACAGCAGGCCAAACAACTCGTCGCTGACCGGAAAAAGAAAATTCGAATCGCCGACTCGAGCAAGGCCGGGTGGTCTACAGTTTCACACCTCGACAAAAACAGCGCTGGGAACCTCTCGGCCGAGCAACAGAAGAGCGTCAAAGTAGCCGAAGACGAAGCCTTGAAGGAGATCCAAACACGCAAACGCAAACGCGGAGATTACCAATATGGCGACCCCAGTTCTTCTCAGTATTCTGCTGATCGCCGGCTTTTTCGAGGTACATGTACTCTACCCACCTTTTGTTTATACTTTGTTATTTCAGCCGGCGTGCAGTGCAAGTGCAGGCCACTCCCCATAATGTATAATAAATTATGAGAACATAATTGTGTGTCTTTTGCTAGTTTATTCTGACGTTCCTTAAAACCAAACTGTTTTTCATTCGTATGAGCGCAGCGAAGTAGAATGAAAAGCCAGTTTGCTGCAAACACATGCGCAGCCAGTGTACTACAATTTCAAAACGGTTGTATTAACAATCTGACGCGTACTTTGTGTAATGTTGGAGGATACAAAGTCCTCTCGGAGAAATGATTTCAATTTCGAATTTTGTCTGCATCATAAATCACGCTTGCTTTTTACATGTACATGTACAAAGAACAACATGGTAAAACGGAACGCGCACACACGGAAAATTTCGTCATCCAGTCATAATTATTCCAGGAAGGTGACATCCATGAAGTAAGATGTCATCCTGAGACAAAGAAAAAAAATACCATAAGATGATGACATCCAAAAAGAGGAATACGAAATGCTGAAATAAATTATCCCCGCTGATCGTTCATTTATAACCGTACGGCTTGAAGTATATAGATAACGGTAGGCCTATGTATTTTTGGACCGTAGCTAGGATTAAGTCAAATAACTATATACAAGCTCATCATCGATAATTAAACTAACGTTAACTTGAAGTTATCAACGATCGTCTGAACGTACCCTAGAATTTGTTATTGTCATGTGTAGAAATTTAGAGCAAATATTTAAACAGACCAGCGAATGTTTCAAACAAACTTCTTGGGCTACATATCTAAACAATGAACCCGGTCTGCGGTATCAAACTCAACAGACATGAAAACTAAAAACTTGCGAAATACTAAGTCGACTTGGCGAGATAATTCATGTTGCCAAGCCACCTTCCTTCCAAATTTACCAAGTCTGAAATTAGTAAGTCGACTTGGTGAGATAATTTATGTTGCCAAGTCGACTTTCCTTTGATCCATTAAGTCGACTTGGCGAGATATTTTATTTCGACAAGTCAACTTAGTAAATTAAGAATATCGACTTGGCAACATACATATCTCCGAGTCGCCAAGTCAACTTAGTAAATTCAGAATGTCGACTTGGCAACATAAATTATCTCACCAAGTCGACTTAATCATGTCATAAGTCAACTTGGTGAGGTATCTGAACAAGTGGGAAGGCACTATCACGCCATACTCGGGAGAAAAAATGACTGGTTTTAAATGGCCCATGATTAGGGATTTTTATCAATGAAATATATGCTATATGCAACTACTCTACTGAATTACAGTCATAACAATTCTATTTGGAGGTTGTTCGGGTGTTAAAACAAAGGTTTTTAGGTTTTGTGCTAATGTGAATAATGCATATTGTAACGAACCCCCACTTGGGGAACGCCAGTAAAAGAATAACTAATCAATTCATTCAACGAAACAATAAACAATTTGGACCCACAACCTAAGTAGAGGCATCAAGCCTTCGCAGCGGGCACGGTCGCTTTCCAAAGGGAAAACCCCTTGACGAAAATCGGCCTCGCCCGCTACCCGACACACTGGATATCTCTACAAGAAAATAGAACAGATACTCACAAATCAAAATTATATGGCCGAAGCAAAAGCCCAAGACACCTGCACGCAAACCAGTAGAAAAATGACTAAGTATAAATACTGCAAAACTAAAACGACGTTAGCCTCACAACTGCCCAGACGCAAATCCCTGCCTGCATGCAAACGCCCAGGGTTTTTATACATTAATGAATAACTAAAAGAATTTAATATACAAAAGGAATTATTTCTATTATTAGCAAAAGTCCTGGCCCAACCTGGGCAACAGGAACCAAAAAAAAGGGTAAAGAATTTCCAGAATGTTTTGGGTCTGGCTCCACAGGTGCAACAAAGAATACCACGGCTGGAGCCAGATGCCACACCTTTTGCTACATTTACCCTCCCCTATGAAAAAGGCGCGACCCTGCGCCTGAAACAAACGTTTTGTTTTTTTGTTTTTAAACTTTAAAGAAAAATACAGGTCGGGGCATAGTGTAAAATTTCACCACTGGCTTCTTAAAAAAATATTTTTAAATTGTTTAATTAAACTGCTACAAACTGTATCTTTAAACAAATTGAGCTTGTTGAAATTGAGCCCTATTGATTCAAATCACCAATAAACAGTTCAAACTTGGTTCCTCCAATTTGGTCATGGTGTGCACCCCACAAACAAGATCGGCAAGCAGCTGTTCCAAGTTGGTAGAATCATCAAAGCACGTAGTCTCCTGTCCGCATCCATAGAGGAGGCCGTCGCCGGCGCCGGCTGTAGATTGGTGACGGTGTTTCATCTCTCCTCAGTCCGGTCCCTTGGCCATCAGGTTGAGGATTGGGGATGTGGATGTCTAGAGCAGGCCATGTACATACACCGGTTGGGACATCAGAAGTGCCGTTCGAGTCGAGTGCCGAAAACCCCTCACCAGCCACGTCTGCCGCTTCCCTGGTGAAGTCTTGGGTTGCTTGATCCATCTCTTGCTCATCCGGTCCACTTGGGCTACTAATGTCCAGGTCCTCCTCGACGACATCCGGTCCGATGACGTCATCAGTCTTCGATGTATCTACATTATAATTATTACTTACAAAACAAGGTTTTAATTTGTCAAAATGCACAATCTTTCGAATACCAGTTTCTAAACTTTTTACTCGATAAATTGCACCAGCAATTCGTTTTACGACAATGTATGGCCCTTCCCAATGAGATTGAAGTTTAGGACTAAGTCCTATCTTTCTTACATAACGATACAACCATACTTTATCGCCAACCGAGTAAGGCTGTCCTTTCACTTTCAAATCATACAACCGTTTTTGTCTCTTTTGTTCACCCGCTATGTTTTGCCTCGCTACATTAAATGCTCTTTCCATATTTTCATACAACTCCGTAGCATAAGTTTCTAAATGTTGAGGTTCGGATTCTACGTTATTGTCACTAATGAGCAATTCTAATGGTAAATTTACTTCCCTTCCGAACATCATGCGATTAGGGCTTATGCCTGTGGTATCTTGTTCGCTTGCTCGATAGGCCATCATAACATAAGGAATGTGTACGTCCCAATCAGACTGGTCCTCTCGGACATACATGCTCAACATGGATTGAATCGTACGATTGAACCTCTCGACAAGACCGTCTGATTGGGGACGATATGGTGTGGTTCTAGTTTTGTTGATACCAAGTAACTTACAGATAGCTTGAAAAATACGACTTTCGAAATTCGATCCTTGGTCTGTATGAATACTCATTGGCACACCATACCGGCAAATAAACTGTTCCACCAATACCCTGGCTATTGTGTCTGCCTCTTGGTTACGAAGTGGATAGGCCTCTGCCCACTTCGTAAAATAATCCATGACTACCAATATATAACGGTTGCCTCGTTTTGAGCGTGGCAGAGGACCAAAAATATCCATTGCTATACGCTCAAAAGGAGCGCCAACTGATGAAAGTTGAAGTGGGGCTCGGGCCTTTTGAGATGGTGACTTTCTGCGAGCACAATGCTCACAGTGTTTCACCCACCGTTTCACACTAGTGCGGCATCCAAGCCAATAAAACGTTCTTTGTATTTTCCCAAACGTCTTAGAAATCCCAAGATGTCCCCCAGTTACTGAATTATGAGCTTGCATCATGATATCCTTTTGTAGGAATGAAGGAGCAACAATCTGCAGAAAATACTTTGTTTTATTTCCCTCAAACCGTCTATACAAGACTCCATCCACCAATACCAGCTGCTCCCACAAATACCAATATCCCTTTACCTCTCGACCATAGGCCAAAACCTCGTCCCGAGCGGGTCTCCTGGTACTCGTCTTCCACTTGATGATGGGGGCCAAATTGGAATCTTCTTGCTGGGCTTTACGAAGATCGTCTGTACTCCAACCTGAAAAAACATCACTAAGAGTACATGTTACACCGTGACGCGTCTGGTAAGCGCAGTCAACACGAGAAAGAGCGTCAGCATTTTTGTGTCGAGTACCTGGCCGATGTTGTATCTCAAAATCAAAGGAACCCAAAATCTCGAGCCATCTCGCAAGTTGCCCTTGAACATCTTTGAAGTTATAGAGCCATCTTAGGGACCCATGATCGGTGCGAAGTTTAAACTTTTTCCCATAGAGATAATGCTTAAAGTACTTTATGCAATGCACAGCCGCCAATAACTCCCTCTTGGTAACACTATAATTCCGTTCACTTGTGCTCAACTTCCGACTACAATATGCAATTACCGTTTCTTGCCCCTGTTGTACTTGAGACAAAACTCCGCCGATTCCTTCACCACTGGCGTCAGTGTCTAAAACAAACGGAAATGAAAAATCCGGAAATCCCAAAATGGGTGTAGTGATAAGTTTCGACTTCAAAGATTGAAAAGCATTGTCGCATTCTTTCGTCCATTTAAAACCAACATCTTTTTGGGTAAGCTTATGTATGGGAGCCGCTATATGTGCAAAATCCTTGATAAATCGTCGGTAGTACGAACACAAACCAATGAAACTGCGTACTTCCTTTAAATTACCTGGAGTCGGCCAATCACGAACTTTGCTAACCTTCTCCGGGTCAGTCGACACACCCTCCTCCGAGATCACATGACCAAGGTAAGTTACTTCCTTCTGAAAAAGACAACACTTCTTGGGTTTTAATTTAAGTCCAGCTGCCTGTAGGCGACTAAACACCTCACTCAACCTCGATACGTGTTGATCAAACGTTTCGGCATAAATCAAAATGTCATCTATATATACCAAACATGTCTTCCAATGAAGCCCAGCCAATACCATTTCCATAAGTCTTTCGAACGTACTGGGGGCATTACAAAGCCCAAACGGCATGACATTGAATTGGTATAAACCGGTTCCTGTTGTAAAAGCCGTCTTCTCTTTGTCATTTGAATTCATTTCAACCTGCCAATATCCACTTGCCAGGTCCAACGATGAAAACCATCGTGAACCAGCTAAGGCATCAAAGCTATCATCTATGCGTGGAAGTGGATAGGCATCTTTGATAGTAATTTCGTTTAATTTTCTATAGTCGACACAAAATCTCAAGGAATTATCTTTCTTTTTAACAAAAACTACAGGACTTGCCCATGGACCGTTGGAAGGAGAAATGATACCGGTTGACAACATCTCATCCACTTGCTCCTGTGCCTCCATACGCTGGTGATGAGGAAGACGTCGGGCCGCCTGACGACGTGGACGAGCATCACCTGTTTCAATCTCATGAAAAACCACATCTGTCCGTCCTAATTCCCCGGACTTGGAAAAGACGTTAGAATGTTCACAAAGTAATTGTTTTAATGAATCTTTCTGTGAATCATCAAGGTCATGGGAACTACGTTCAAACAATTCGTACAAAGCAGGGTTAAGAATGTCATCATCCTTCTCATTGTTTAAATCATGAACCATTTCTGTAGCAGGTTGAAAGACAGCTATTTGAGTACCTTTGTACAATACTGAAGGTTCGGGCTGTACATTGAAAACTCTAAGCGGTGTGGTCTTTTTTGTACCGTCAATAAACGTACGACCAAGGATTAACCCGTTATCCCGACTGGCAAATCGTCCCGACATTTCTATTACACCTTGTGTAGTCTTACCACCACGACTATGTAGAACGCCAGGGATCACTGCTTCTTGTCCGGGCGGAATAGTCACGGTTTCTCCAACTGATACTCGACAACAGATACAGGATGAACCTTCTGAAACAATAGGTACTTCAACAAGATCAAATTTAAGTTTCTTATTGGCAAGGTCTAATACGCCCTGATTGGCTAGCAAAAAATCCATGCCAAGAATGCCCGATTGTGTAATGGGGGCAACCAAAATTAAATGACGTTTCCTAAGTTTACCCAATTGTACAATGACGTCAGCACACCCCAAAACCTTCAAGGAGCTTCCCTCAGCTGCAATAATGGGCTGTTCCCATGGCCTTAGGGACTGCCGAATATGAAGTGGCATCAATTCCCAAGTCTGTGGATGTACAATTGTAACTGAGGAACCCGTGTCAATGAGAAACTTAATATCCACATCATAAATCTTGCCGTAAACCTGACAAATTACGGATTGGGCCTGAGCTAGGGACGACTGGGCATCGGCCCCCTGCTCAGTCCAAATCCGTTTCCCTGACTTTGTCCGTTATCTGTATTAGGAAACGTGGATATAGGCCTAGTAGTAGGGACCCGATCATTTACTAATTCGGGGCACTCAGCCCGCCTGTGTCCCGGCCTTTTACATTCCCAACATACTAGCGGACCAACAGTTCGTTTATAACGCTGTGCATTATTAGTCTGAACAATCTGCTTAAGTTCTAATAGCGACTGCTCTATTTTGGCCATTTTCTGTTCTAATTCCACATATTTAGGCTGCATTGCACTTGCTACCAATTTCTTAGGAAGATTTTCTCTGTTACACTCAAGTGAGAGAAATGCTTCTTCCTCTAATGCCAAATTCAAAGCTTTGCCCAAAGTTTCCGGCTTAGCTCGCCTTACTTGCATTCTTACTTCAGGCAAGTCTAACGCTTCAACGAATTGGTCCCGCCCCATTTCCTCCCTAATGTCGGAAGATACATTGGGGTAGGCTTTGACCACAAGGCGGCGTATTTGGCTAGCCAATTCAGGCAAACTCTCACCTTTCTTTCGGGTGCGTGCCCTCAACTGAGCTCTATAAAGCTCAGTTTGTCCTTTAGGACAAAATCGCTCTCTTAACGATTCGATCAAGTACTTATAATCATTCTTATAATGATCTGGCAAATCGGTATACACCTGCAATGCAGCACCCCTTAGTTTAACGGCAAGAAATTTTGTTTTCTGTTCCCGATGCCACTTATTAATTTGACTACACAGTTCAAAATTAGACAACCAGTCTTCTAAATTCATGGTACCGTCATAATGATCTGGTTCTACAACGGGTTTTGGTGGAACAGTATCAGACAACTTAGTTAAATTATAATTGCCAGGGTGATAAACGCTATCTACGAACTCACTATGCCCACGACCACTACTAAGCACCGGTTCTATTTGTACCGGGGTACCAGTGCGCCTGGTGTGCGTGCTCCGTGCCTGCCCACTCGTGGGGAGGGATCTACGACTGGGCGGGGCTTCAACCGTAGGACCCACGGGGGGTGGTCTCGCCTCGGCCATATTTACATGAAATGAATCTATCATACGATCTAACTCGTCCTCCATAACGGAAATAGTACGATTTATTCGAGTATCTGATCTACCATGCGAGTCCATACCGTCTACAATTGCATCAAAAACAAATACTTTTGTTAATTGAAATCCCACCGCTGCCACCAAAAACTGTAACGAACCCCCACTTGGGGAACGCCAGTATTAACAGGCGCGGATCCAGGGGGGGGCCGAGGGGGCACGTGCCCCCCGGGCAAATTGAGTCAAAAAAAAAAAAAAATGGGCGGAAAGGAAAGGAGGTAAAAGAAAAAAGGGGAGAGGGCAAGTAGTGCACCATTGATGATTCTATGCACATGCGTATTGTATGATGATGCGTGAACATGTAGTGGTATCAAAGTGTATACGAAAGCCAAGCCTTTGACTTTCAGGCTTACGATCAGCACTTATATTACACTCCCGTACACATAATGCCTGAATAGTTTACGCTCAGGAGGAGCTTCACCATCAGAACTTATCATGATGCTTGGCATATGGAAACTAGTCAAGTCCAGTATTTCGTGTATATTTTATTTTCATAAGAGCTTCAGTTATAAAAAAAAATCAAGGATAAGATATTAAAGACGCAGAGGAAAAAATAAAGCCACTATCCAAGGTACACAGCGCATACGATTTGCTTTACTGTCATTATTAAGAAAAGTAAATTTTTCGTGTAAAATTTTTCCAATGACGATTGAAGTGACTTTTTTGTCTTCAAATACATACATTAGGTACTACCCTAATTGAGTTTGACCATTTTTCGTTTGTTATCGGTAGTCTGTGAAGTCTGGTTTGCTGACCTGATTCCTCAAAGTATATAAATTGTTCTGTTTCGTCTGAAAAAGGTTTAAGGTATACCTTGTGGAAATTTTTGCCGAGGACAACTTGACGCCAATACACATAGGCCTGCCTACTAATGGTCTATTATGTCTTGCAGCCGATCTGCCGATGTTTTAACACAGGGCATTAGGGCAAGGAACAGTCTGAAATCAAGTCCTTTTCTTGAACTTTTCAACTGGACTGAATTAAAACCAAGAAAAAATCCGGAAAAATAAGAAATGATGATGGGTAAAAACTGCATATTAAATGCCAAATTGGGGAGGGGGAAACTTTATAGATTTTTGTCAACTTAATCGGGCGAAAATAATGGCTAAAAATAATGGCGAAAATAATTCTTCATACACACAATTCTCAAAACACACAACAATCTTCAAAACTTTTGCTTAAAAAAGTCAGTTAAAAGTGGCCAGGAATCGCCTTATATTGCACCACAGAGCATCTAGAATCCAAATTTTCCCGGGGCCCTTAAGCGGGCCCCGGACCCCATGCCGTAAGGGCTTCGCGCTACGCCCCCGCCCCGCACCCCCCATTTGTCCCTTTTTGTTGTGCCCCTTTTTGTTGTTCCCCTTTTTGTTGCGACTTAAAAAAGTCAGTTAAAAGTGGCCAGGAATCGCCTTAGATTGCACCACAGAGCATCTAGAATCCAAAATTTCCCGGGGCCCTTAAGCGGGCCCCGGACCCCACGCCGTAAGGGCTTCGCGCTACGCCCCACCCCCCCCCCCCCATTTGTCACTTTTTGTTGTGCCCCTTTTGTTTGTGCCCATTTTTGTTGTGACTTAAAAAAGTCAGTTAAAAGTGGCCAGGAATCGCCTTAGATTGCACCACAGAGCATCTAGAATCCAAAATTTTCCGGGGCCCTTAAGCGGGCCCCGGACCCCACGCCGTAAGGGCTTCGCGCTACGCCCCACCCCCCCCCCCCCATTTGTCCCTTTTTGTTGTGCCCCTTTTGTTTGTGCCCCTTTTTGTTGTGACTTAAAAAAGTCAGTTAAAAGTGGCCAGGAATCGCCTTAGATTGCACCACAGAGCATCTAGAATCCAAAATTTTCCGGGGCCCTTAAGCGGGCCCCGGACCCCACGCCGTAAGGGCTTCGCGCTACGCCCCACCCCCCCCCCCATTTGTCCCTTTTTGTTGTGCCCCTTTTGTTTGTGCCCCTTTTTGTTGTGACTTAAAAAAGTCAGTTAAAAGTGGCCAGGAATCGCCCTAGATTGCACCACAGAGCATCTAGAATCCAAAATTTCCCGGGGCCCTTAAGCGGGCCCCGGACCCCACGCCGTAAGGGCTTCGCGCTACGCGCTCGCATTTGTCCCTTTTTTTTGTGCCCCCCGTCTACAAAATTCCTGGATCCGCGCCTGAGTAAAAGAATAACTAATCAATTCATTCAACGAAACAATAAACAATTTGGACCCACAACCTAAGTAGAGGCATCAAGCCTTCGCAGCGGGCACGGTCGCTTTCCAAAGGGAAAACCCCTTGACGAAAATCGGCCTCGCCCGCTACCCGACACACTGGATATCTCTACAAGAAAATAGAACAGATACTCACAAATCAAAATTATATGGCCGAAGCAAAAGCCCAAGACACCTGCACGCAAACCAGTAGAAAAATGACTAAGTATAAATACTGCAAAACTAAAACGACGTTAGCCTCACAACTGCCCAGACGCAAATCCCTGCCTGCATGCAATCGCCCAGGGTTTTTATACATTAATGAATAACTAAAAGAATTTAATATACAAAAGGAATTCTTTCTATTATTAGCAAAAGTCCTGGCCCAACCTGGGCAACAGGAACCAAAAAAAAGGGTAAAGAATTTCCAGAATGTTTTGGGTCTGGCTCCACAGGTGCAACAAAGAATACCACGGCTGGAGCCAGATGCCACACCTTTTGCTACAATATTCATGAGCAAGGTTGTGATGTCACAAGAGGCAAACACAGGAAAATCACATTCAACTATGCACACAAGATTCCACTTTTTTTCTCAAAATTGCTGACACTTCCGCAATAAATGGCTGTTTAAGTTTGTTTTACAGGTTTCCTGTTGTAAACCATGACAAAACTGGGGGTGGAAATTGCAGCAATTTGCCACAACTCCAACTTGAAGTCATGTTTTTCTCTACTGTCCCCCTGTATCTTCCTAAAATGATGCACCCCAAACAGCGCGCCCTATTTCTGTGAGTTAAAGATTTTACATCAAAACGAACAATAGTAATGTCTTGCAAAACACGTAATACATCATAATATGCAGCAAAGACTAGGCATAAAGTTGTTTAGCATGTCATGAGCCCTTTAAGGTCCTCTCACCCTCCCCGCGATCTTCAAGAGTTGGCGAATTCGGGAAACTCCTGGTAAACCCATCTTCCTGTCGCAAGGGTATTGCTCCACACCGAGTTCCACAAAACGCTAGCCTTGATCAAGTCTGCCATGCACCAACACCTGATGTATTTCTATAGATTGTTTGTGGAAGGTTTTACAAAACTGCCAAAAGTATCAAAACTAATGTGCGTCAGGATCGTGCCAGTGAAAACCGTAATCATCGCATTTCCTGGCATTTTCTGTGTTATCTATAAACGGTTGCAAAAATCGTGTCAGTTTTAGTCAAATTTTGTCAGCTATGTGTCGTTTTTACGCCGTTGCCATGTGAACCGTATTATATTCGGCGTAATGTGTCGTATGTTACACGATCTTAGCCGTCAAAACTGCCATGTGCATCAGCGGGACCGTGTCAGCGATTTCCTGTAATAATAATAATAATAATAATAATGAATATTTAAAAAACGCTGAATGACGCAATGGGGCGACATTTCGGCAAGACTCTCGCCGGAGACCACCGAAATTTCGGCAAGAGTCACTCAAAATGACACCTTATTTTTTTACCCAAAGCTTCCAAAAATGGTCGCAGACCAAAGAGAAACAGCTCCAATCCCAATAAAAATGGTTCTCGACCTAAAAAAAATGGTTTTTGACCTAAAAAAATTAATTTTAAACTCAAAAATATTAGGGCGACACCAAAATGTCGCCCTATTGAGCAGGTCGCCCTAATATACCTTTTTTACACACGATTTGTCGCCCTAACCTACAATTCATAGTTTTTTGTAATGCGCCTGTATCCATCAAAAAGATGCTCAGGGCGCAGCAACACACAAGTATGAAAAACAAATGTAACTAGAGGTATGTCTGTTGATAACAGAGCATATGGCTTTCCGCTTTTCTTTTTTTGTATGTTTATATGCATGTAAAACTGCATGCTGTATAATACTACATGTACACTTTGTACAATATAAATACATACTGTACATATACATGTACAATATGCACAGTGACAAGATTCAAAAATTCATAATAAATCAACAAATCATGCATGTCATACTAATGTAACTTGGTATGTTACATGTTAATGACCAGGTCCAGGCACCTGATAGTTTTCAAGGTCATACGACCAATGGAGAAAGTAAACGACCTTGGTTAATGTATACTTGAGGAACTCTTATTTGATTACGTCATCGTGACGTCACAATATTTAGCTGATAATATACATTTGACCAATTCAAAATACGTTTTGGTATTTTTTCAACTCGTCACTAGAGGGGGCTGTTTCGTGTGACGACTTAACTTTTTGTATTTTTTGAATGCCCAAGGGGTCCCGAGACTAACACCGTTGACACGATCTCGGCATCGCTTACCAGTTTTAAATGACAAGGCAGCCTCGTTTTCGACCAATAGGAAACAAGATTCAAGGTCAATGTCTCTGCATGAAATTTAGACCTTGGATAGTCATGACCAGTGCCGAAAGAATAAAGATTGTATCTCAAACGGTTGAATTTTTACAGATTTTTCAATTTGCAAGGCATTAAATTTCAGACACATGTAATCTAACACCTGGTGACGTCATCAAGATCTAACCTCTTTGGTATAGTACTTTACTATGGGTTCCTTATTGTGACTAAGTTTGATGATGATCCAAGCTTTGCAAGCGACTCTTCTAGCACCGAGACAGACTGTGTGCTTTGTCTATGGGATAGTGCAGATGTATGCATATTGTACATGCTTATGTACACTCGTATACATACTGCACTGTGTGTATGCTGTAGTATAGGTTGCCAGATTCAAAAATTCATAACAAATCAACAAATGACGTCACACTAATGTAACTTGGTATGTTATATGTTAATGACCAAGTCTACGTCCCTGCTTGGTTTCAAGGTCATACGACCATTAGAGGAAGTGAACGACCTTGGCTAATGCATGCTGTACAAACGGGCTTATTTGATGACGTCATCGTTACGCCACCAAATTTTGCTGCTAATATGCGTTAGACCAAGTCACAACAAACCTGAAACAAAATATTTGACCTTCATCGGCCGTTTCGTTCTCTAGATATAGCTGTTAAAAGGATGCACGTTCAAGCGAGTGTAATTTGACACCTGGTGACGTCATCAAACTTTTGAAAGTATGGGCGTATTCACTGACCCTCAGTGAACATATGCACCAATTTTGGGCCAATTTGCAAAAACTTCGCCACAGACATCTCTTCAAAATGCGTTGTGGCCATTTTTCAACTTGCCGCTAGAGGGCGCTGTTTCGTGTGACGACTTAACTTTTGGTATTTTTGTAATGCCCAAGGGGTCCCGAGACTAACAACGTTGACCCAATTTCGGTATCTGCTACCAGTTTTAAATGACAACGCAGCCTCGTTTTCGACCAATAGGAAGCAGGATTCAAGGTCATTGTCTCTGCATGGAATTTAGACATTGGATAGTCATGACCTTTGCCGATACAAAAATGTTTGTATCTCAAACGGTTGAATTTTTACAAATTTATTAATTTTTAAGGCATTAAATTTCAGACACATGTAATCTGACCCCTGGTGACGTCATCAAGATGTAACCTCTTTGGTATAGTACTTTAGTATGGGTTCCTTATTGTGACCAAGTTTGATGATGATCCAAGCTTTGCAAGCGACCCTTCTAGCAGCGAGATAGACTATGTGCTTTGTCTATGGGAAATGGGGTAGTGCAGATGTATGGCGATTGTTCATGCTTATGTACACCCGTATATACTGCACTGTGTGTATGCTGTGGTATAGGTTGCCAGATTCAAAAATTCATAACAAATCAACAAAGGACGTCACACTAATGTAACTTGGTATGTTATATGTCAATGACCACGTCTACGTCCCTGCTAGGTTTCAAGGTCATACGCCCATTAGAGGAAGTGAACGACCTTGGCAAATGTATGCTGCACAAACGGGCTTATTTGATGACGTCATCGTTACGCCACCAAATTTTGCTGCTAATATGCATTAGACCAAGTCACAACAAACCTTAAACACAAAATTTGACCTCCATCGACCTTTTCGTTCTCTATATATAACCGTTAGAAGAACGCATGTTCAACTGAGTGTAATTTGACACCTGGTGACGTCATCAAACTTTTGAAGGTATGGGCATGTTCACTGACCCTCAGTGAACATATGCACCAACTTTGGGCCAATTTGCAAAAACTTCGCCACAGACATCTCTTCAAAATAGGTTTTGGCCATTTTTCAACTTGCCGCTAGAGGGCGCTCTTTTGTGTCACGACTTAACTTTTGGTATTTTTGGAATGCCCAAGAGGTCTTGAGACTAACACTTTTGACCCGATCTCTGTATCTGCTACCAGTTTTAAATGACAAGGCAGCCTCGTTTTCGACCAATAGGAAGCAAGATTCAAGGTCAATGTCTGTGTATGAAATTTAGACCTTGGATAGTCATGACCATTGCCGAAAGAATAAAGTTTGTATCTCAAACGGTTGAATTTTTACAGAAGTTTCAATTTGAAGGCCATATATTTCAAACGCTTGTAATCTGACACCTGATGACGTCATCAAAATGTAAACACATTTGTGCAGTACTTCACTATGAGGTGATTGTTGTGACCAAGTTTGATGATGATCGGAGCTTTGCAAGTGATCATTTTGCCAGGCCGAAAGACCATGCGCTTTGTCTATGGGGTTTTGGGAGAAGAATAAAAAAAGCTAAAAAAACTAGAAGTATGTCTGTTGATAACAGAGCATATGGCTTTCCGCTTTTCTTTTTTTGTATGCTTGTATGCATGTAAAACTGCATGCTGTATAATACTACATCTACACTTTGTACAATGTAAATGCATACCGTACATGTATATGTACATGCACAGTGACAAGATTCAAAAATTCATAATAAATCAACAAATCATGCATGTCATACTAATGTAACTTGGTATGTCACATGTTAATGACCAGGTCCAGGCACCTGCTAGGTTTCAAGGTCATGCGACCAATGGAGGAAGTAAACGACCTTAGCTAATGTATGCTGCACAAATGCGCTTATTTGATGAAATCATCGTGACGCCACAAGATTTTGCTGAAAATATGCATTAGAACAAGTCACAAGAAACCTAACACACAAAATTTGACCTCCATCGGCCTTTTCGTTCTCTAGATATAACCGTTAGAAGAACGCATGTTCAACCGAGTGTAATTTGACACCTGGTGACGTCATCAAACTTTTGAAGGTATGGACATGTTCACTGACCCTCAGTGACCATATGCACCAATTTTGGGCCAATTAGCAAAAACTTTGACGCAAATATCTCTTCAAATTACGTTTTGGCCATTTTTCAACTCGCCGCTAGAGGGCGCTCTTTTGTGTGACGACTTAACTTTTGGTATTTTTGTAATGCCCAAGGGGTCCCGAGACTAACAACGTTGACCCAATCTCGGTATCTGCTACCAGTTTTAAATGACAACGCAGCCTCGTTTTCGACCAATAGGAAGCAAGATTCAAGGTCATTGTCTCTGCATGAAATTTAGACATTGGATAGTCATGACCATTGCCGAAACAAAAATGTTTGTATCTCAAACGGTTGAATTTTTACAGATTTTTGAATTTTTAAGGCATTAAATTTCAGACACATGTAATCTGACCCCTGGTGACGTCATCAAGATCTAATCTCTTTGGTATAGTACTTTAGTATGGGTTCCTTATTGTGACCAAGTTTGATGATGATCCAAGCTTTGCAAGCGACCCTTCTAACAGCGAGATAGAATATGTGCTTTGTCTATGGGAAATGGGGTAGTGCAGATGTATGCATATTGTACATGCTTATGTACACTCGTATATACTGCACTGTGTGTATGCTGTGGTATAGGTTGCCAGATTCAAAAATTCATAACAAATCAACAAATGACGTCACACTAATGTAACTTGGTATGTTATATGTTAATGACCAAGTCTACGTCCCTGCTAGGTTTCAAGGTCATACGCCCATTAGAGGAAGTGAACGACCTTGGCTAATGTATGCTGCACAAACGGGCTTATTTGATGACGTCATCGTTACGCCACCAAATTTTGCTGCTAATATGCATTAGACCAAGTCACAACAAACCTAAAACACAAAATTTGACCTCCATCGGCCTTTTCGTTCTCTAGATATAACTGTTAGAAGAACGCATGTTCAACTGAGTGTAATTTGACACCTGGTGACGTCATCAAACTTTTGAAGGTATGGGCGTGTTCACTGACCCTCAGTGAACATATGCACCAATTTTGGGCCAATTTGCAAAAACTTCGCCACAGACATCTCTTCAAAACGCGTTTTGGCCATTTTTCAACTTGCCGCTAGAGGGCGCTCTTTCGTGTGACGACCTAACTTTTGGTATTTTTTTGATGCCCAAGGGGACCTGAGACTAACACTTTTGACCCGATCTCGGTATCTGCTACCAGTTTTAAATGACAGGGCAGCCTCGTTTTCGACCAATAGGAAGCAAGATTCAAGGTCAATGTCTGTGTATGAAATTTAGACCTTGGATAGTCATGACCATTGCCGAAGGAATAAAGTTTGTATCTCAAACGGTTGAATTTTTACAGATGTTTGAATGTTGAAGGCCATATATTTCAAACGCTTGTAATCTGACACCTGATGACGTCATCAAAATGTAAACACATTTGTGCAGTACTTCATTATGAGGTGATTGTTGTGACCAAGTTTGATGATGATCCGAGTTTTGCAAGTGACCATTTTGCCAGGTAGAAAGACCATGCGCTTTGTCTATGGGGTTTTGGGAGAAGAATAAAAAAAGCTAAAAAAAAAAAAAAAAAAAAAAAAAAAAAAAAAAAAATCAGAACAGTTTCAAAGGCTTTCCGCAGGAGTGCGGAAAGCCAAAAAAAAAAAAATCAGAACAGTTTCAAAGGCTTTCCGCAGGAGTGCGGAAAGCCAAATATCACAACCAAGGTACTAAAATATTAAATTAATATAATTTCATAAAATATGTTTTAAGTGATGATTTAAAGGAGGCCATAGATGTTGAGAGTTTGATGTGTTCCGGTATCTTGTTCCATAATGTTGCGGCTGCTGATGCAAATGTCCTGTCACCCCAGGATCTCCTAGATCGGACTTTCTTGAGAAGAAGTTTGTTGTTTGATCGCATGGAGTCCCGGTTTGTATGATGTAATTGTAGTAACTCTGATAGATACGGTGGTAGTCTGCCATTGAACGAGCGGTAGACATACATAAGAATTTTGAAGGAAATCCTGTCCTTTATTGGCAACCAGTGAAGTTTTCTCAAAACTGGTGTGATGTGTTCCCTGGCTTTAGTCCTCGTAACGATTCGGGCAGCCACATTCTGGAGGCGAGTCAAACGACCCAACTGGTTATCTGGAAGACAGTACATGAGAGAATTCCCCATATCGAGGCGGCTGGTGACATAGGCGTGAATGAGTTTCTCTGTAGCATCCAGGGTAAGGTATTTCCTTATAAGCCCTATGTTGCGGAGGTGAAATAAAGAAATCCTGCAAACTGACGAGATATGGTCGCTGTATGACATGGCTGAATTTAGTATGGTTCCCAGATTGCGCACTACTTGTGATGCAGGTACAAAAGATGTTCCAATACGAATATTGGGTATATGTTAATTTGTTGCGTTGATGTTTTGAACCAAAGATGATAAATTCTGATTTATCATCATTAAATTTTAAGAAATTTGTTGACATCCAATCACGGATCTCATCAATACACAATTCAAGATGATGTACCGCAGTTTCCGCTGAGCTTTGTTCAGGGTCGAAACAGGTGTATATTTGGGTGTCATCAGCATAGAAATGATATTGAAGACCGTGCTTGCGGATTATTTGTCCAAGAGGTGTGATATAGAGAGAGAATAGTACAGGTCCAAGAACAGATCCTTGAGGAACGCCTGATGTTAAGGTAGTTGGAGTGGAGAATTCCGCATGAATCTGCACTTGTTGTGTTCGATCTGTAAGGTATGTTTCGAACCATGTTAATGCCATGTCATTTATTTATTTATTTATTCCATTTATTTACCCAGGGTGTGCCCAAACAGTTTACAAAAACTGGTTTCCATTGGGGCCCTGCAAACACACATAGAACAAATATACTAAATTGAACAACTTCATAATTACTAACAAACTGGAATAAGATACATTTGTACAACAACTACAACATCAAAAAACTAATGGTTACAGAAGAACAACATCACAAGTAATTATTATACATGCATGTGACACTAAAATTTACACTAATTACGGGAAGGGCGAAAAACCCGCAAAAACTCTTTTTAAGAGAAAAAAAATAAAAAAAATTTAAATGGGAAAATTCCCCTCCGGCTCCAAAATTAGTTTGATTTTATGGCAACCAAGTCATACGACTCCGTAAATTAGCATTTCTCACTTGAAGTTGATCATGTGAATATTATGTGTATGTTTGGCGAAGTGCCGATTTGAATGAGCTCAAAGAAGACATAGTTCTAAGGTGTGCACTAAGGCTGTTCCAAATTGCGGCGCCAGTTACAGCAAAACTCGAGGCGTAAGACCCCTTTCGTGCAAAGGGAATTTTCAGTGTCTTTTCGGCAGATTGACGAGTTTCTCGAGTTTGTACGTAAGGTGTAAATAGACTTGCCATATACTGCGGGGCCAAGGAATTGATGCTTTTAAAGACAAATATAGCTTTCTTGTATTTAACTCTCTCTGGATAGCCAAGCCAGTCGAGCTTTTTAAACATGTCGGCTGATGGCGTTAGGAAATCGCATTTCAGTATTATTCTGGCTGCACGTTTGAGGCATTTGTTTAAGACATTGTTATGAGATGCGTAACGGTCACCCCATACTGTGCAACAATAATCTAGACAAGGCATGACTAAGCTTAACATAAGGGTGTTCATGTGCTGTTGAGTTACACAGTCGCGAATTCTTTTTAACATAGCTAATTTCGAGAAAACTGTCTTCTTTACATATTCGACATGTTGGTTCCAACTTAAGGTTTCGTCAATAATAACACCCAAGCATTTAAACGATTTTACGTTATGCACTTGATCATTATTAATGTGTACATCAATGCCTAATTCTTGAAGACGCTGTAGTAGTTTGCGATGGTCGACAGTGTCAAAGGCCGATGATAAGTCTAGGAGGGCCACAGCAACCAGTTGTCCATTGTCCATGGCAGTCAGAATATCGCTCTGCACTCGCCGCAAAGTAGTTTCCGTGCTATGATCAGCACGATAGGCAGATTGATACTTGTCAAGGAGATGGTGGTTGTGCAGAAAAGTTGACACTCTGGCGAGTACAACACGTTCAAGTAATTTAGACAGGAATGGGAGGTTGGAGATGGGACGGTAATTCTTTAATGTTTCGGCGTCAAGATTGGGTCTCTTTATAAGTGGTCGCAAAATAGCAGACTTCGTCGGTGTAGGAACAATACCCAATGTAAATGACTGGTTGACAATATGCGTTAAAACTGGGACAAGTCTATCTGCACATCTCTTCAGCAAATCCGTTGGAATCGGGTCGAGACAGCAAGTCTTGCTGGGTATCTGCTACCAGTTTTAAATGACAGGGCAGCCTCGTTTTCGACCAATAGGAAGCAAGATTCAAGGTCAATGTCTGTGTATGAAATTTAGACCTTGGATAGTCATGACCATTGCCGAAGGAATAAAGTTTGTATCTCAAACGGTTGAATTTTTACAGATGTTTGAATGTTGAAGGCCATATATTTCAAACGCTTGTAATCTGACACCTGATGACGTCATCAAAATGTAAACACATTTGTGCAGTACTTCATTATGAGGTGATTGTTGTGACCAAGTTTGATGATGATCCGAGTTTTGCAAGTGACCATTTTGCCAGGTAGAAAGACCATGCGCTTTGTCTATGGGGTTTTGGGAGAAGAATAAAAAAAGCTAAAAAAAAAAAAAAAAAAAAAAAAAAAAAAAAAAAAATCAGAACAGTTTCAAAGGCTTTCCGCAGGAGTGCGGAAAGCCAAAAAAAAAAAAATCAGAACAGTTTCAAAGGCTTTCCGCAGGAGTGCGGAAAGCCAAATATCACAACCAAGGTACTAAAATATTAAATTAATATAATTTCATAAAATATGTTTTAAGTGATGATTTAAAGGAGGCCATAGATGTTGAGAGTTTGATGTGTTCCGGTATCTTGTTCCATAATGTTGCGGCTGCTGATGCAAATGTCCTGTCACCCCAGGATCTCCTAGATCGGACTTTCTTGAGAAGAAGTTTGTTGTTTGATCGCATGGAGTCCCGGTTTGTATGATGTAATTGTAGTAACTCTGATAGATACGGTGGTAGTCTGCCATTGAACGAGCGGTAGACATACATAAGAATTTTGAAGGAAATCCTGTCCTTTATTGGCAACCAGTGAAGTTTTCTCAAAACTGGTGTGATGTGTTCCCTGGCTTTAGTCCTCGTAACGATTCGGGCAGCCACATTCTGGAGGCGAGTCAAACGACCCAACTGGTTATCTGGAAGACAGTACATGAGAGAATTCCCCATATCGAGGCGGCTGGTGACATAGGCGTGAATGAGTTTCTCTGTAGCATCCAGGGTAAGGTATTTCCTTATAAGCCCTATGTTGCGGAGGTGAAATAAAGAAATCCTGCAAACTGACGAGATATGGTCGCTGTATGACATGGCTGAATTTAGTATGGTTCCCAGATTGCGCACTACTTGTGATGCAGGTACAAAAGATGTTCCAATACGAATATTGGGTATATGTTAATTTGTTGCGTTGATGTTTTGAACCAAAGATGATAAATTCTGATTTATCATCATTAAATTTTAAGAAATTTGTTGACATCCAATCACGGATCTCATCAATACACAATTCAAGATGATGTACCGCAGTTTCCGCTGAGCTTTGTTCAGGGTCGAAACAGGTGTATATTTGGGTGTCATCAGCATAGAAATGATATTGAAGACCGTGCTTGCGGATTATTTGTCCAAGAGGTGTGATATAGAGAGAGAATAGTACAGGTCCAAGAACAGATCCTTGAGGAACGCCTGATGTTAAGGTAGTTGGAGTGGAGAATTCCGCATGAATCTGCACTTGTTGTGTTCGATCTGTAAGGTATGTTTCGAACCATGTTAATGCCATGTCATTTATTTATTTATTTATTCCATTTATTTACCCAGGGTGTGCCCAAACAGTTTACAAAAACTGGTTTCCATTGGGGCCCTGCAAACACACATAGAACAAATATACTAAATTGAACAACTTCATAATTACTAACAAACTGGAATAAGATACATTTGTACAACAACTACAACATCAAAAAACTAATGGTTACAGAAGAACAACATCACAAGTAATTATTATACATGCATGTGACACTAAAATTTACACTAATTACGGGAAGGGCGAAAAACCCGCAAAAACTCTTTTTAAGAGAAAAAAAATAAAAAAAATTTAAATGGGAAAATTCCCCTCCGGCTCCAAAATTAGTTTGATTTTATGGCAACCAAGTCATACGACTCCGTAAATTAGCATTTCTCACTTGAAGTTGATCATGTGAATATTATGTGTATGTTTGGCGAAGTGCCGATTTGAATGAGCTCAAAGAAGACATAGTTCTAAGGTGTGCACTAAGGCTGTTCCAAATTGCGGCGCCAGTTACAGCAAAACTCGAGGCGTAAGACCCCTTTCGTGCAAAGGGAATTTTCAGTGTCTTTTCGGCAGATTGACGAGTTTCTCGAGTTTGTACGTAAGGTGTAAATAGACTTGCCATATACTGCGGGGCCAAGGAATTGATGCTTTTAAAGACAAATATAGCTTTCTTGTATTTAACTCTCTCTGGATAGCCAAGCCAGTCGAGCTTTTTAAACATGTCGGCTGATGGCGTTAGGAAATCGCATTTCAGTATTATTCTGGCTGCACGTTTGAGGCATTTGTTTAAGACATTGTTATGAGATGCGTAACGGTCACCCCATACTGTGCAACAATAATCTAGACAAGGCATGACTAAGCTTAACATAAGGGTGTTCATGTGCTGTTGAGTTACACAGTCGCGAATTCTTTTTAACATAGCTAATTTCGAGAAAACTGTCTTCTTTACATATTCGACATGTTGGTTCCAACTTAAGGTTTCGTCAATAATAACACCCAAGCATTTAAACGATTTTACGTTATGCACTTGATCATTATTAATGTGTACATCAATGCCTAATTCTTGAAGACGCTGTAGTAGTTTGCGATGGTCGACAGTGTCAAAGGCCGATGATAAGTCTAGGAGGGCCACAGCAACCAGTTGTCCATTGTCCATGGCAGTCAGAATATCGCTCTGCACTCGCCGCAAAGTAGTTTCCGTGCTATGATCAGCACGATAGGCAGATTGATACTTGTCAAGGAGATGGTGGTTGTGCAGAAAAGTTGACACTCTGGCGAGTACAACACGTTCAAGTAATTTAGACAGGAATGGGAGGTTGGAGATGGGACGGTAATTCTTTAATGTTTCGGCGTCAAGATTGGGTCTCTTTATAAGTGGTCGCAAAATAGCAGACTTCGTCGGTGTAGGAACAATACCCAATGTAAATGACTGGTTGACAATATGCGTTAAAACTGGGACAAGTCTATCTGCACATCTCTTCAGCAAATCCGTTGGAATCGGGTCGAGACAGCAAGTCTTGCTGGGGGATTGGAGAAGCAGCTTCTTGATTTCGTACGTAGACACAGGTGAGAAGATTGTTAGTTTTGGATGTGGAATTGTGTTGTGGTGAAAATCATTACCAATCTTCATCATCTTTGGGAAGGTATCGCGCAAGGTTCGAATTTTCTGGTCGAAAAAGTCGGAAAACCTATTAGCCAGTTCTTCAGCGGAATCCCCAGAAGGAAGTTTGGATGTCTTTTTGCGATGCAGAAGTTGATCAGTAATCTGAAAGAGCTGCTTCTGATCTTAGAAGTTCATGACGAGAGTTGAAAAATGTTGTTGCTTCTTCTTACGAATGAGGTTGTTAACATGGTTCCGCTGACTGCAGTAAAGCTGGCGATCGATTTCAAGGTGACTAGAACGCCATTTCCGTTCCAATCGTCGTCTTTCAAGTTTTGCATTGGTGATTTCCTGGTCATACCAAGGAGCATTTGGTCGTATGCGAATTGTGCGCTTTCTGGCTGGTGCGTGGTCATCCAGAAGAGATGAGAGGACTGCGTTATAACTGTCGACATTTTCTGAAATGGTTGTACTGTACAGTGTTATCTAAAAACAGTTGCTCGCTCGCGTCAGTTACAGTCGAATTGTGTCAGTTATGTGTTGTTTTTACGCTGTTTTTGACCCGTACTGCAGGGGTAATAAGTCGGATTGTACAAACTTTGAAAAAGTCCTGGACAATCTAAACTGGCAAATAGACCCCTTGCATGGGCGGCCATGACGGGGTCAGTCACATGTCATTGTGCGTCATGCATGAGTAAGCACAATGGATCTATTGTCACATCTTTAAATATGAAAACGTGCTCCCTGTCATGGCCGGGAGTTCAAATGGTCTATTAACCAAATTAAAGGGCCCTGAAATTGTATTTTATCAATGAAACATGTGCCCTGCAACTACTCCATTCATTTACAGTCTAAAAACATATACTTAAAAGTTGTTTTTAAGGTTAAAATCAATGTTTTTGATTTTATGATAATGTAAATTTACATATTTATGAGCAAAGCCGTGATGTCACATTAGGCAAACACAGGAAAATCTCATTCAACTGTGCACAAAACAAATCAGTATTTTCTCCAACTTGCGAAAACTTTTGTAACCCATGATTGTTTGGGTTTGTTTTACACGATGCCTGTTATAAGCCATGAAAACAAACTAAGGCAATTTTCCACAATTCCAGTTTGAAGTCTTATGTTTTTACTTTGCTTTTCTGCTGTGTGTTCCTTAAGTGACATGCCCCAAACAGTGCCCTCTTTCTGTGAGTTTTTGTAAAGACATTTTCAAAGTTGAAATACGCCACTTTTCATTCATGGGGCATTACAATGAACAGTATAGTGTATTGTTTTTCTAAACAAGAAATCCTTCAAAACTGTGCATAAAGTGTGCGTAAGTTGAGTTGTTTCATTTCGCAGTGACAACAAACGATGTAAACAAACTGGGGCTGTTAATGGTTTTGTTGAATGTCGTGGGTGAAATTTGGTGACACTTCTCGGGATCTGGATTCTGATCTCAACGAAATAAACACGGCCTTTAACCGAATTATGGTTTCACGGTTTCTTTGTCATAAAATGGTAATTCTTGTTTGCTGTTCGACTGTAACTTAATCGGTTGTTTGGATATTGATTTGTTACCTTAAAAAGTGCATTTTTAACTGGGTCTTTTCATAGTAAAGGGGTATTTTGGCAACACAGACCATATTTCGAGGAAATACCTTTGTCTGGTCTCAAAATAATATAAATAAGTTTCAGTTGTTCTGAAGAGATAACTTGACCTAAAAAGGGTTACAAATAATGTGACAACATGCCTTTCTAAAAACCCTTTGTACAAATTTTCCAATATAGCTACGCTCGTAACCGGGACGGACACTGTGTTACATTTTAAGCCGTCCCAGTTGGCATGTTGCCACACTATTTGCAACCCTTTTTGGGCCTAAGTTATCTCTTCAGAACAACTGAAACTTATTTCTCCCATTTTTAGACCAGACAAAGGTATTTTCTTGAAAATATGGTCTGTGTTGCCAAAATACCCCCTTTAAAGACTCAACTCTTCTTTTGTATGCATCCCACTGTAAATATTATATATATATTTGTTTTCTCGACTTGATTTTGATGTATTATATTTATTATCTCACTTATTAAATATGTATTGTACAAAATACAGTTTATTTTGGGTGTTTTTTTAACCCGTTCTGTAAGTAGCGATGCATTCTCCGTTGGATTTCGTGAATAAAATACATTTAAAGATAATAATTAATATCAAATACATCAATAAAAGTGATTCTGCACTATCTGAAATGCAATGGTTGAAAATGCTTGACACATAAATGCTGTAAAAATCAGTGAAATAATTTTTGTTGAAATTTTAACAGGCATTTTATTCTCCAACTTTATACTTCATAATTATTGATGAATGTGAATGTGAAATATTGTGAATGTGTCCGTTTCCACTGGTGTTTTTCCAGATCAACTTAAGTCTGCTCTTGTTACTCCGGTATTTAAGAATGCTAAATTGGATCTTAATAACCTTAACAGTTATAGGCCGATTTCTAACTTACCATTTATTTCCAAAGTCTTGGAAAAGGTTGTAGCCAATCAGATTCATAATTACCTCTCATTGAATAATTTGTACCAACCAAGGCAATCAGCATACAGGAAATACCATAGCACAGAAACTACACTTCTCGCCATTCAGGATGACATATTAAGAAAGATTGATGAGAGAAAAGTTGTTATTTTACTGTTACTCGATTTATCGGCTGCTTTTGATACGATTGACCACAACATTCTTTTACAGGGATTACAGTCAAGATACAGTATCAACGGTAGTGCCCTTCAGTGGCTGACGTCATACTTAGATAAGCGTACTCAGTCGGTGAATATTGAGGAGTCATTTTCATCCAAATCTCCTTCTTTCTTCGGAGTCCCACAGGGATCAGTTCTTGGGCCATTATTATTCTCTTTGTACTTTTCGCCCGTCGTTGAAATAGTTAAGAAACATGGCCTCTCAGTCCAGCTTTATGCTGATGACACACAGCTATACTTACCATTCCACTCTGCAGAGAAGGATGAGACAGTTGCACGTGTTGAGGCGTGTGTCATTGACATAAAGCAATGGATGACTGCCAACAAGCTCAAACTCAACTTTGACAAAACTGTTGCCTTGGTTTTAAGATCACCACACAAATCATCCGATGTACAGGTTGACAATATCTTCATTGATGGCCATCCAATATCCACCTCCAGTATTGCCAGGAACCTTGGAGTCATCTTTGATGAACATCTCGACATGAAAGCACATATAAAACACGTGTCTCGTTGTTCCATGTTCCAGTTGAAAAACATAAGTCACATACGTTCATACATATCAGATAAAGTTACTGAACAGCTTATGCACGCCTTTGTCACATCTCGACTTGATTACTGCAATTCACTTCTGTATGGGCTTCCAGGTGCTATTATTAACCATCTTCAAAGAATTCAAAATATTTCTGCTAGAATTTTGACACGAACAAAAAGGTTTCATGAAATCACACCAGTACTCAAAGGTCTCCACTGGCTCCCCATCCGGCAACGCATCACATTCAGACTCCTTCTTATTGCATATCAATCCTTACATAACATGGCTCCAGACTACATTCAACAACAAACAACACCTTATGTTCCAGTACGTCAGCTGCGATCTAGCGATGCAAGCCTGCTGACTGTTCCACCATCCAGACTCAAATCATTCGGCGACAGAAGGTTTTCAGTAGCAGCTCCACAACTTTGGAATCAGCTTCCTATCTCTATCAGACAACAACTAAATATTGCCATGTTCAAATCACATCTCAAAACATACCTCTTCAATCAAGCATTTCACGTGTAATCCTATATGCCATAGCGCGGCGAATAGCTATTAGCTAGATGTAATGCTTGCGCTTTACAATTACTATCAATGCTAGAATAGGGCGACAAATCGTGTGTAAAAAAGCTATATTAGGGCGACCTGCTCAATAGGGCGACATTTTGGTGTCGCCCTAATATTTTTGAGTTTAAAATTAATTTGTTTAGGTCAAAAACCATTTTTTTTAGGTCGAGAACCATTTTTATTGGGACTGGAGTCGTTTCTCTTCGGTCTGTGACCATCTCCGGAAGCTTCGGGTAAAAAAATAAGGTGTCATTTTGAGTGACTCTTGCCGAAATTTCGGTGGTCCCCGGCGAGAGTCTTCCCGAAATGTCGCCCCATTGCGGCATTCAGCGTTGTTTAAAGATTTATTATTTATTTTTTTTTCGGTGTAGTGAAGCTTGTAAGCTTCATTTATTGGCTCATCTTTCAATACCTCAAACCATTCACAAACAATTCACATTAAAAAAGGAACAATTTTTTAGAGTATATATACACAATATTTTACATCACAAATAAAAAGTTAATACAAATCATAACACCAGCATTCGAAATACTCTTGCAAACAAATTAAACTAAATAAAATAGCGTGTTACTTTTCCGTACAGGTGATTAAATTCGTTTTCTGTTGATCTCCGCTTTTCACTTTTCAGTGAATACTGCACTCTTCTCTTGTATTTGTTCAAAATTTGATCATTATTGAAAGGTTCTGTTTGATTAAGATTGAGACACCTCGTATAAACCCAGATAGTGGCGATTAGTTTTGATATCAAATATAAACAAATATCATTAACATTTTCTCCATATCCCAAAATTCGGTTACTGTCGTTCAGAAAAAAAATATCTATTGCCCATACTACTACCTAATGTTTTCTCCAGAAACAACCAAGCTGAGAGGGTTTTAGCACAATACAAAAATAAATGTTCTATTGTTTCCGTTTCACATTTACATAAGTCACACTGTGTGTCAGAAATCTTGTTCATTTTCGCCAACAGATCTTTAGTAGGCAGAATCCTGTTTCTTAAGCGGTACCAAACATCCTTATCATCATGATCCATAATTTTATTACATGATTTGTGCCATATTTCTTCCCAATCCAGGGGAGTTGATATATTGAGTATTGTTTGCCATTTATTCTGCGCTTTACATGGTGTAAAATCTTTCATAATCATGCTTAGGTAAGTATCTCTAACAGTTATTTTTGAAACTGAAACCCCATCATTTTCTCCTGTTACATTAACCCGTAAAAAATTAGCAAAATGATTAGCTGGACCTTCTCTTTTTTCCTCAATAAATTTCTTATCAATACATCTACAAAGATTCGCCCGAATCCTTCCGGCGTTAATGGGCAATATTTTACATTTAGAAGCTAATTTATGTACACTGAGAATACGTTGGTTTTCATCTAAAACATCTTTAAGCAAATACATCCCAGCTGGCTTCAAAATTTTTGAGTTTAATTTTCTTGTTCCATTTGTAACAACAGTATTGTCCCACACTGGTAGTTCAATAGCTTCATTCATACAACTTATTTCCATACACAATTTACCTTCCAATTTACCAAATGCACTTATCAATTCCCTGTAAAAGGGAGGCGTATTTGGACTTAGGTGGGTACCATCATTAAAAACACACCATCTTAACTTAGAGTTGCAACCTGCTGAATTTATCCAGTATTCAAATAAATACGTCCATTTTCTTCTATTTTGGGTAAAACGTTGCAACCATTGAACTTTCAGAGCCTTCAGTTTCAAATCTATGTTTATAACTCCGGTTCCACCCATTTTAGAGGACGCCCTAACAGTACTTCGTTTCATTTTATCTCTTTTACCAGACCAATAAAAATCCCATATACAATCCTCTATTCTAACAATCACCTCTCGAGGACATGGAAGGATAGAACCATAAAAGGCAATGATACTTCCCACGAGGCTATTTACAACAATCGATTTCCCCTTTAAAGTTAAAACTCTTCCTTTCCACCTCCCAAGAACTCTTTTTATTTTACTAACTTTCTCATCCCAATTATCTTCAGGGGTAACGTTATTACCAAAAAAATTGCCCAAAATTTTCATTTTATCGTTTTTCCACTGAAAGTTTCCAGGTGTATCCGTTCTATCTTTCCATGTCCCCAACCAGAGACCTGTTGTTTTCTGAGTATTAATTTTTGACCCGGACCCTTTACTGTATGTCGAAAACACTTTATCCAATTCCTCAAAATCATGATTATTCGTAACGAAAATACTTATATCATCTGCATGTTGGATAATTTTGACTTTGTCACCAGTTGGTAAGTATACTCCTCGAATATTATCATTTTTACGAATGAGACAGCTTAAACCTTCTACACATATAGCTTATAATAACGGAGATAATGGACACCCTTGACGTATTCCTCTACTCGCTACAAATGGCTCTGTCAAGAAGTTGTTGACATTAATAGAAACTAAAGGGTTTTTGTACATAATATGAATCCATTTGATCAATTCTGAGGGAATTCCCATTTTGTTCATAACAGCATGCATATATTTCCACTCGATCCTATCAAAAGCCTTCTCCTGGTCAATACTAAGCAAGGCAGCATTTTTTTGAGTGTAATTTACATAATCTATAGTATCACGTAACACCATTAAATTTTCACCAATACTTCTCCTTTTAACGCCACAAGTCTGGAATTCACTAATCAATAAAGGCATAAGTTTAGCCATGCGCTTTGTAATCACCTTAGAAATAATTTTATAATCAACACAGAGTAAGCTTATAGGTCTCCAGTTTTTTAAATTCTCTCTTTCCCCCCTATTTTTGAAAATCGATCTAATAAGAGCCAGATTCATAGATTGAGGCAATTTCTCTTCATTCCAACAGTAATTCACTACTTCAACAAAATGGTTTTTTAAAATGGACCAGTACTTGCAATAAAACTCGGCCGTTAGCCCATCAAGTCCCGGGGCTTTATTTGGAGCCATTTCTTTAAGCGCTGTATAAAGTTCGTGTTCCTGGACCTCCTTTGAAACTTCTTCAATAATGTCTCCATCAATTTGAACAGAATCAATACTCTCAAGGATTTCATTCATTTGATTGTTATCAATTTCTTCAGAAGAGAACAGTTTTTGATAGAACCCTTTCACATAATTCAACATGGCCGCTGGGTGGTCAAAAATTTGGCCCGTTTCTGATTTGAAACCTGTAACTGTATTGTGTTTTTGCTGCTGCTTTATTGCCTCAAAGAAGAATTTGCTTGGCTTCTCCCCGTCAACCTTAAATTGATTATTGTGCATTTTTTGTTTAGCCTTTTCCCACTCCTTGTGATCGTATTGTTTTATTTGTTTTTCTATAATCTCAAGTTCTTCCTTTCCTTCATGGGCCTCGGAAACAATGAAATCGTACCTTTTCTTTAATTTTTCTATTTGTTGTTGCTCAGATCTGTTTTTCCGATTCGCGTAGTTTTTGAGAATTTCTTTCAATTTACATTTCCCAACGTCCCACCAATCCAAAATAGACTTGTAATTGTTTTTTTGATTGATCCAATACTTCCAAAACCATTGAACTTGAGACTTGCATTCGACATCATCTAAAATATCACTAGGGCAAATCCATCTACCCTGTCCCGTTTCTATTTTATTATACCCTAAACGAACAGTGATTGCATTGTGGTCGGAGAGACTGGTATAATCAACTGAGAAATATTTTATGTTTGGTCTTAAGTTCTCAGACATAAACACATAATCAATTCTACTGACTGACCTAAGACCCTTGTGGTAAAATGTATATTTAGGTGTTTTATCCAGATTTCCAACATCTATAAAATCATTTACTTCCAGAAAAGTTTGGAGCTTACTAGCACTTGGATCAGAATTGCAATTTTCAATACGACAATTGAAATCTCCAGCCACAATGCAATCTCCTTCGTTAAGTTTACTTTCAAAATGATCATTAAATTCTCTTAGAAAAACGACTCTGGCAGTAACCGAGTTTGGCGCATAAACAGAATAAACAGAAACTACCTCTTTATCAATTTCAACATCACCTTTAACCCATCTGCCTTGTTTATCACTCTGGTGACTAGTTATACTTAAACCACTTTTATAAGATATCAAAATGGCGACACCACAGCTATTTCTTGTTCCATGACTAAAACAAATAGTGCCCTTCCATTGTTTACGCCACAAATCCTCATCATTAGGTTCACTGTGAGTTTCCTGAAGGCAAGCTATAGCTATTTTCTTCCTCGCGAGAAATTCAAATACCATCTCTCGTTTTTGGTTATTTCTTAAGCCATTTACATTAAGAGTAGCTATGGTGACGGCCATTAAGAGAAATAAAAAAGGCAGATGCATTAAAAAAAAGACATTATTTGGTATGGAATCTTCCTCTACCTCTTCCCTTAGCTGGTTTAAATGTCTGCGTTAAACGTGGTCCTACTTGACTGGCTTGTTTATGTAGAGCTATGGCCCCAGTTCCCCTTTTCCGTCTGTAACGCTGAGTTCCTCTTCTTACGTAAGGAACCATTACATTTCCGTCCTCATCAACGATTTCGTTTGTGTCCATATCAGATTCGTATTGTTCTTGGTCATTTCTAAATTGATCGCGCTCTTCCCGCGTTTATTCATCCCAATATCCATCACGGCGTTGCTCATTAGCTGTCTCACGGCGTTGCTCATTAGCTGTCTCACGGCGTTGCTCAACTGCGGTTTCGCTGCGCTCATTACCAGCAGTCTCTCGGTGTTGCTCACCGGTGGTCTCGCGACGTTGTTCACCGGCGGTCTCTCGGCGTTGCTCACCGGTGGACTCGCGGCGTTGCTCACCGGTGGACTCGCGGCGTTGCTCACCGGTGGACTCGCGGCGTTGCTCACCGGCGGACTCGCGGCGTTGCTCACCGGCGGACTCGCGGCGTTGCTCACCGGCGGACTCGCGGTTGGTATCTCCGTATTGCTCACGGGCCTTTTCTCGGAACTGCTCGCCGGAATTCTCCCGGCGTTGCTCACAAACTGTGTCCTGTCGTTTCTCTCGCCCTGTATCACGTCGTTTCTCTCGCCCTGTATCACGTCGATGTTCACGTATTTTCTCTCGTCGATGCTCACCGGCGTCCTCTCGGCGCTGCTCACCGGCGGTATCTCGACGCTTATCCTCGGCGGTCTCTCGGTGCTTATCATCGGCAGTCTCTCGTCGCTTATCATCGGCGGTCTCTCGTTGCTTATCATCGGCGGTCTCTCGACGCTTATCATCGGCGGTCTCTCGGTGCTTATCATCGGCGGTCTCTCGTCTCTTCTCATCGGCGGTCTCTCGTCGCTTCTCATCGGCGGTCTCTCGTCGCTTCTCATCGGCGGTCTCTCGTCGCTTCTCGTCGGCGGTCTCTCGTCGCTTCTCGTCGGCGGTCTCTCGTCGCTTCTCGTCGGCGGTCTCTCGTCGCTTCTCGTCGGCGGTCTCTCGTCGCTTCTCGTCGGCGGTCTCTCGTCGCTTCTCGTCGGCGGTCTCTCGGCGCTTCTCGTCGGCGGTCTCTCGGCGCTTCTCGTCGGCGGTCTCTCGGCGCTTCTCGTCGGCGGTCTCTCGGCGCTTCTCGTCGGCGGTCTCTCGGCGCTTCTCGTCGGCGGTCTCTCGGCGCTTCTCGTCGGCGGTCTCTCGGCGCTTCTCGTCGGCGGTCTCTCGGCGCTTCTCAACGGCGGTCTCTCGGCGCTTCTCAACGGCGTTCTCTCGGTGCTTCTCATCGGCGGTCTCTCTGCGCTTCTCATCGGCGGTCTCTCGGCGCTTCTCATCGGCGTTCTCTCGGCGCTTCTCATCGGCTTTCTTTCGGCGTTTCTCACCGGCCGTGTCTCAGCGTTGCTCACCGGCCGTGTCTCGGCGTTGCTCACCGGCCGTGTCGCGGCGTTGCTCACCGGCCGTGTCTCGGCGTTGCTCACCGGCCGTGTCTCGGCGTTGCTCACCGGCCGTGTCGCAGCGTTGCTCACCGGCCGTGTCGCGTCGTTGCTCACCGGCCGTGTCGCGGCGTTGCTCATCGGCCGTGTCGCGGCGTTGCTCACCGGCCGTGTCGCGGCGTTGCTCACCGGCCGTGTCGCGGCGTTGCTCACCGGCCGTGTCGGGGCGTTGTTCATCGACCATCTCGCGTCGTTGTTCACCGGCCGTCTCCAGGTGTTGTTCACCGGCCGTGTCGCGGCGTTGCTAACCGGTTGTCTTGTGGCGTTGCTCATCGGCTGTGTCGGGGCGTTGCTCATCGACCATCTGTCTTGTTTGGTCACTGACTGTCTCTCGCGACTCCTCGTGGGCCATCTCTCGGTCATTTTCTCGATCATCTTCATAATCGGTGTCCCAATTGTCCTCACGGTCAGTATCTGGACGTTTATGTTGGTCATACGTAGCCTTCCCGGGTTCGTCGCGCGTTTTTTCATGGTGTCCCTCATCTGCAGTCTTTCGGCGTTTCTTGCGTGCGGTCTCCCACGGGTGGTCGTTGTCGGTCTCTCCGGCTTTGTCCCGGGCAGTTTCTCGGGGTTGGTCGCGGTCGGTGTCTCTGGGTTTGTCACGGGTGTCATCACGGGAGTGATCGCTGTACATCTCTCCTGGAAACTCCGGAACTTCCCACAACCTATCTTGCACATTAACAAATTTCGTTCGTGGCCCACGATTAACAATGTCTGCCCATGTATGTTTCTTGTGGCTTTCTTCCGAGTTATCATTTGAGTCCTCCGTTCCCTCCGAGTTTTCACTGTCAGACACGTCGTGTAATCGACGCCTATGGGCTTTATCGTGGTTTTCGGCTCGGTGGTCAAATTCCCCACAAATAAAGCACCTTCCTCTCATGGGACAGTCTCTCGCGAAATGTCCTGTCTGTTCACATATTTTGCAAGTCTTTTGCTGGCCCTTATATCTTGTGGGTATGCTGAAATTCCCGATTTTCACGAAGCTAGGTATTGGTTTTTTTATGTCCTTAATAAGCATACTCCTTACGCCATTTTCAACTTCTCTGTCAAAAGCATGGTTTTGCCTTCTTACGTTAATTACCGTTCCGTATTGCATGAACGCTCCTGCTACATTGTCGTCATTCATCTCATATGGCACGTTGGCATAGACCACAATGGAATTGGACACATTGGCTCGCTGGCATTGTATAAGCATTCCTTCCATTGTTAATCCTCTTGTAGCTATAGTATCGCAGTCCTTTTCTTCAGCAAAAGTGACATTGTACCACCCATTGTTGGCCCGCGCAATGCATTTTGTAGCTTTCTTTGTTCCCAGCCTCCTTCCCACCGCTCTGTAAACCTCCTCGGGGTCCACGTCCAGGGCTTGGGTGCGAAAGCACACGGTGTTTGGCCGCTGTAGCCCCGGGCCCGTGTGGCGTCGTTCCGCCATATTGAGAGTACTCGCCGTACTCTATCAAAAAGTCACAAAGACGGCCACAAAGGCCAATCTTTGGCGTTTTTCAGTCTTTTTTTTATGGCAATTGGTCGCATCTATATTGAAGCAATATACAACGAAAAAATAACAGAAGCTCACCTCGCAAAATGGAGAAAAAACGGAATTTTTACGGAGCAATTTCCCATACGATGTGAACCGTGTCGCCGTATTATTATTAGTATTATTATTTTTTTTTTTTATTTTTTTTTTTTATTTTATTTTTTTATTTGAAGTCGTTTACCTTAGCTCTGAAGTTCAAGCAAGCTCACAAGCAGAAATAAACAGTCGAATTGTGGAGAGCCGATGTGAAGCACGTCCTTGCGCCTCGAACGCATTATTATTATTATTATTATTATTATTATTATTATTATTAATATTATGTACGTAGAACTGTAATTTGGTGAACATCTCAAATAATCGATTATTAAATTATACACTGTGTAGAAACTGCAAGAAAACGACACTCGGAGTTGAACATGCACATGAAATCCCAAATATATTGCGCCGTTACGAAGACATTAGCTCTATAGGGCACTATTCCAAAGGAAACATTGTGGCAACTTAATATTGGTATAAAAAACAAATAAAAGTTAACTCAGCGGTTCTCAAAATATGATGAAAACGGAAGAAAATTATTTTGATAGGCAAATTGGTTTTTAAAGTGAAAAAGAAAGATGACGTCTTCCAAGAATCAAATCAGTCAAAATTAATTGTCACGACTCTTCTTTTTTGTTAAAAAGTAAAAAAAAAAAAGGCTCAACTTCATGTTCTCCCAATGTTGCATCGTGCCGTAATTGATTTCTGCCCGCGTCCAGGATTTTACGAATCACTACGTTTTAATTTTCTTTGTCCATAATTGTTTTTGATTTCAATCAACGTTTTGCTACAAACAACTGCAAAAAAACGACACTCGGAGTTGAACATGTACATGAAATCCCAAATATTTTGCGCCGTTACGAAGACATAAGCTCTATAGGGCACCATTTCGAAGGAAACATTCTGGCAACATAATATTGGTAAACAAAAACAAATAAAAGTTAACTTAGCGGTTCTCAAAATATGATGAAAACGGAAGAAAATTATTTTGATAGGCAAATTGGTTTTTAAAGTGAAAAACAAAGATGACGTCTTCCAAGAATCAAATCAGTCAAAATTAATTGTCACGACTCTTCTTTTTTGTTAGAAAGTAAAAAAAATGGCTCAACTTCATTTTCTCCCAATGTTGCATGGTGCTGTAATTGATTTCTGCCAGCGTCCAGGATTTTACGAATCACTACGTTTTAATTTTCTTTGTCCATAATTGTTTTTGATTTCAATCAACGTTTTGCTACAAACCACTGAACGTAGTCTGTACCGGAAAAATCAAAGATAGAAAAAACGGTCAAAATGATTAGTTTTTTCTATTGTATTTCCCCCCTTGTATTTCATAACAGTGCATTTTTTTTGGCGCAATGTTTCATTGCCACAGCAGATGTCTGACGGTAGGCAATGGTCAATGTACTTGTGTAAGTCTTGCAATAAAACTGAACAAAGTTGATTGGTACCCTCAATTCATTTTGCAGTTTGCACGCAAAACTTTTTTTTTAGTTGGAAGTATGCGCAGAGTGATAAGCACGAATTAATTGAAATAAAAACTTTGTTATTGTTAATAATGTACCACAAGTTACTGTGTTCTGCAAACGGATTAATTTGTCCGTCAGTTGTTGGGCAAGCTTTTCGTTGTTTTTGTTTTGGATCTTCGGCAAAGGCCTTTTATGCATTCAACTACTACAAGCTTTAGTTTATTATCAACTTCAAATGGCGAAGACGGAGATGCAGTTTTAGAAGTAGGAGGAAAAAACCCCAGGGAAATCTCCTGGGGGAAACCACACGCGGTCAAGTAGGGACTGCAGACACAATCCACACTGCACCACCAGGAATCGAACCCGAGATACCAGAGGTGTATGAAAGGCGGGGACAGAACCACGACGCTAACCAGACTGCCCTGGGAAAGCTTGACTGTGGTTGGTCCATTACTAGAAACATGTGCTGCACTAATAATTGTTAACCAATACAGTCCAAACGGTCCAGACTTTCCTTGATTAAATGTAAAATAAAATATTACTTCCACCAAAACAATTAACTCATACAACAATCTGCTCCTTTTGGACCTGTAAAGCAACACTATACAATCACCGTAGGCACCACATCAGTACAACGCGCCAATCACAAGCATGGAAAAACAACTCGCTTGCGCCAACGGCATTGGCGCTTGAGGATCTGACTGCACGTCTACTGAAGCCTTTGAAAAGATAACGAGTATATCACTGGGTGGAATAGTCGAGCTGGACCATCTTGAAGAAAGACGTCTATCTGAAAGACGATGTTGACGTAGCTTCGGGCACGGTGAGTGTGGAGTATATAAGGAATATATTTTTGTTAAAGGAGCGTTACCAGATTTTTCCGGGAGAAAATGCATTTCGTTCTAACCTAACAACCAAATAAAATACATCTCCAAAATGCTATCCTCTGGAAGAAAACAGGAAATTATAGGCCTATTTGCAATCTCCAATTCGGATGTGGAAGCAATAAGGTTGGTGTTATCACTGCACTGCTTTATGGAACGGATAACTTAGTTTACAAAACATTCGTCGTTTTTTACGATATCCTCGAAAATATACAGAATGAGAGTGCGACATTTCAGAATAGTGGGAAAAAAATGACAAATTATATGGTGTCAAAATCTCAATACCCGTGCACTGTAAAAACACTTAGCCAAATTTGACAAGAAAACTGTCAAAACATTGCACTCAACTGACCCTGAAGGCCTATCACTGATAAATCACTAGAAATATCGTTATACTAACAATGAATCTGACTCCGACCTGTTTTAACTAGATATCTATTTCACATTACGAGGATTCTAATTCATTCATTTATTCATTCATTCATTATGGTTTATTATTTTACATGAATGGCAGCCATCAGCTGAATTAAACATGTGTAAACAAAGATATATTAAAACATGAACGATATTAAAACTGTGAACATAAAAATTACACTAAAACGTTACCAAATAAAAACAAAACAGGACTAGACTAGGTTCCACCAGACCAAACGCTTCAGGGTTAAAAAAAAAAAAAACCGATCTGTTATTTAGAATATTTATTATATAAGGAATTGGACTATTTTGAAACCTCTTAGTTTTACATTTGTATTGCACATATTTATCCACTTCTCTAAGATCGTATGGCATTTGTTGTTTTATCTATGGCACCTATGGCACTTTCCTCTAACGAGAGAGCAAAGTCCTTACACAATTTCTTTCTTCTGTATTCCAACGTGTATAAATCACAAATTTGCAAAGCCGAGTCGTAGGAATCATAGCGAGGCCCTAAAATAACCCGACAAGCTCTCTTTTGGATAAGTTCGATTCTAGGCCTATTCACATGTTGTTTAGACAGATTTCCATATGCATTGAACACGGTCACGCCGTACTCTTACACAGGCCGTATATAACCCTTGTAAACGACAATTAAGTCACTTACAGGTAAATTAAAACTTTAAGACACCGAAGCATATACAGTATTCTATTACATTTTTTTCACCATTTCATTGACACTAGCAGATGGCCGCTTCGTGCGGCCATCTGCTAGGTCGACTGGTTTTCGGCAGAATTAAGAAACAGAAGATAGGGGATTTGACAGGCCGCCAGCCCGCAAGGCGCACTGTGCGCTGCGCGTTGCGGACCAAAACGTGAGTCAGACTCGGGCAAGTCTACGCCTTACCGCAAGTTGAATAATTGGCGGACCGCCAATAATTCGTCTCATGAGACGAACAATAATTGTTTTATTTAGGGTCCTAATTAAGTTACGTGTTAATCTGTGAACATTTCTGACTTTCGAGGGTCCCAATACATAATGTAGTGAGCAGAGGGTATATATCAGTCTTAACAGTCGTGGCGATGCGAATAAAAATATCCATAGCGAAATTTGTAAAAAGCGTAGTTCAGTTTTTAAGAATGCTTGTATGTGGTGGCAAATTACGTCTTGGAGATGGACTGAAAATGTGTTTTTGCTGATAATTCTTCAAATGTTTATTTGTGACCCGATCCGAGAAAAGGTAACATAAGTCGCACATGATAGGTCGCGTTTTCGCGACCATAAGAAGAAATCTTGGACAGATCCACGCTCATTAAAATACCAAAACACAATGGAAATTACTGGGGGTGCCCAGATACCGCATGCAATGTCTGTATTACGCCTGGAATTTCCATTGTGTTTTGGTATTTTAATGAGCGTGGATGTACATTGTACTGCAGATTTCTTCTTATTAAACATTATTTCTTCTTTTTAAACAACCAAACTTCAAATTAGGGAAAAATCGTAAGGGCCTTATCATCATTTGAACCCGAAACCTCTGACTCACCGGGAAGATGCTCTACCAGCTGAGCTATAAGGCACATTGCTGTACTTGATCGGGTTTTCTGTCTGGACCTAATTTTTCTCTCAGTGTTGCATGCTTTTGGGAGTGCAACTGGGCAAAAGTTGTTTTGGTTAATACTTTGACCAGTTGCGCTCCCATGTTTAATTTTTCTTCTTTTTGGGTCATGCATACATTTTCATAATCAAGCTGATTGAAATTAAGTTAATTCTGTTGTAAAGATTCCCACGTTAAGAAGAACTTGCGAGAAAATCCATGTATACATGTAATTCTGCATGTTAAAGACAGATTTCATGATTTAAAAACGTTTAAAAACAGGAACAACGACATCACATGCGTAACGAATGATGTTTATAAACTGCCTGGAAGAAATTTCAGCCATTAACATACATGCATGGTTCTTGTGTTGAAGGAATATTGTTACTATACATGTATTAATTTTAGTCGGATTTTTCTTGTCAACGCACGAAGTAAAATTTCGGGTCACTGCAAATTTTACAGTAATTTACTGGCAGCTAAGTTTCCCCCCGCGCTGCCTCACCCTTAGGTGGAGGTTTGGTCACGTTTTTTGTGGCCCAGCAGGGTTGCGGACTTTGACCCATTGAAATTCAAATTTCTGTGCATAATGACCATACTACATTATGAGCAACTAACAATGGAAATTAGGCACAGACCATTGTTATTAACAATGCTGTGTGCCCAATTTCCATTGTTGGTTGTTCATAGTGATAGCGCCAATGTTTTGCACCCGAAAGTCGGTTTTTTGGTCACCTAAATTTTGCCCCAGGGGTGGGGATTTTGTCGCACAAAATACAATTCCTACCTTAGGTGGGGTGGCTAAGGGCTGGGGGGTGGGGCGGAGTAAATAATGTTTAGCGTACAATGCCACACCACATGTGCGACCATCAGTCCTGGGCCTTGACAGCATAGAAATTCCATCCGAGGTGTACAGTTCGTTTGGTGTGTCCACAGAGAACCAAGTTTCTGTCAATGCTACAACATCGGCATGGTAGGCGTTAACATCAATTTTGAGTTCATCAAAATTGCTAGACAGTGACCTTATGTTGGTAAGTTTAGGCAAGTCATGCTGTCTTGGTTCCACGTTACATTTGGTACTCCCTGGGTAGATTAGATTCGCTCTTTCTTCAAACTCAGTCCTGCTTGCAACCCTTTGCTGAATAATTAATTTGCATAATATCGTGCTCGTCGCCCGCTGTACCCACGAGAAAGAGGTGTCGAAGGTGCCGCCTAGGCCCAATGCAATTCATGAAAACTTGTGGCACAATCATCCTGATTAGAAAATCTAGTCATACTGACTGATTTTCAGTTGCACACATCTGGGGCGGTATTCACAAAACGACTTAAGTCGTGAAAATTAAGCGCCCCGCTTTAATTCTAGACTTAAGTCAAATCATAAAGTTAAGTGGTATTCACAGCGCGTTTTCTTTTAGTGCCCCGCTTATTTTTAGACTTAAACTTAAGTGTGGTCTGACCTGTCTTAAGTGCATTTAACGCTGGGTCAACCGTCTGCAATTGCTTTGTTTTTCTGCCCAGTGTGTTATCGAAAAACGGCTATTATGATTGATTAGAGAACGCCTAAACAATTTAGACATTGGGAGATTACAAAAGATTTCAATTTCCATTCTTACTGACCTTAAAAAAAACACCTTCGTTTTCCGTCTTTGTTCGCCACTGACCATTGACTACCACTGACCACGTCGTCTACTTGTGGTACGTGCACGCGTATGTGTGCACGACACGCGCGTAATGTGCGTGTATGATGCACGCGCGTAGTAATCGAATGTTTTTGAAACGTCCGCGCGTGGTCTGCGCTGCTTTGATTGCAGAGACTTTATGACGTGACAGGGTTAAGCGTGCACTGATTGATTAAGTACACCACTAAGGTAAGCGGGCGCTTAAATCTTTTGTGAATACAAAGTTGAGTGCCCCACTTATCTTAGCGGGGTGCTTAGATTTAAGACAGACTTAAGTACCCCGCTTAGATCGAGTTTTGTGAATACCGCCCCCTTATTGTCTAGTTATTTTCGACTAAAATGTTTTTTAGAGTGTGGGGGGTAATGGGGGAGTAAAAAATGTGGTCAGGGGTCTATTTCACAAAGACTTGTGACGCGTCGTAAGTGCTTAAAGGCATGCACAGGCTCGTCAATAGTCTAGGCCCCAGACGTTGTTATTGTTTCGTTTTGAACGTCCGTCCCGGAAACCGATCGCCGCGAGACAGTCAATAACAACGTCTAGGGAATCCCGTATAGTGACAGCGCCGTGCGCGCGCACCTGTTATGCATAATGTTATGCAGAGCGCACTGTCGCCTGCTTACTATGCATGTATGCACGATGTCTAGTCCCCTGTGTCCTCACATCGTGGCATGACTGCACGGGGAAGCCGAGGGCTGGGAAAATCGTAATGCCCTCGGCAAACCTTACGATTTCGACACGGCAATTTAGAGATTTTGTTGGAAATACAATTGTATAGGACATTGCAAATGATAGATCCTGTTCCACAGATAATCGAGGCCACAGTTGAACCTATTTGCCAGTTTAAAACCCGCCGGTTCGGGAAAATAATCTTTTAAGCTGTTCATTTTTTTGGAATGAAAAAAAAAAACCCGGGTGAAATTAAAACACTACTTGTTGCCGTAGCTTGATCGTGTGTTGAACAGTTTATTGGCCTAAATCTCTATGGCTCAGAAATCTTCGGAAATAATCTGGAATATTTGACAGATACACATTTTATTTTACCACCCCATAACAGAGAAAATCGCTCACACCATGGAGCTATAAATAGCTCCATGCTTGGCGAAATCTGGAAGAAAGGAACTCGCAAAAAGCAAATACTGCATACCGGGCGACTCGTGCGGGCACAAACACATAGGATCGACAAGAGAGAAACATTTTTTCGTGACATAAATTCCCCTTCCCTCCCAGTGGGTTTTCAAAATGTCAACTTAAAACCAGCAATAGCACTGTCATAAGATAAATCCTTTGGCCTATGCTAGGGACTTTGAATTCCGTGACATTATCAGTCGTGCAGTCGCGACACTATTACTTCAACTCGGTCAAATCCGTAACCGAAGTTTGCAAGCTTGATAGACTGCTGCGTGAAATTGCACTTTAGTTTCTGTCAATTAATCTGCCAGGCTGGTTTATTTTTTGGTACAGGCCTATTAGGGCTGGTTTTCTTTGTATTTGTGCCAAATATCACTCAAATCCACCTGTGCAATGGTGAGATTTTCCGCCCCAAAATATCACAAAAATCACATCACAGTTTTTAAAGTTGCTGTCTATTCATTTTTATTGACGATTCCGCAGGTAAATTTGGCACATTTTAACAAGCATAAAACAGGAACTGCTTGATGAATTTTTGCAACAAAAGTATTGTTGATAGCTGTTGCAACTTGTCTGTTGTGTGAAAATGGTTTTAACTCAAAATAGAAATGTTAAATTTTTATTCCAAGTCGCTACCCAGGCCATTGAACTAGTGTACAGAGTCTCAACTGCCAAACTATGGTATTTTTTTTCTGTTGGGCTCTCACTGTGTATCGGCTGGTATATAATTTTTTATTTTTTTGAAAATCCTTTTTGTTTTTAGTCGGGCTTTATACTCTATGCAAAATTCAAAACTCGTGCGGTCTAGATGGATTTTTCCCTAAGTATTTTTTCCCGGGGTATTTTTCAGACCGACCGAAGCCTAACCGCCAACGTCGGCCAGGTTCTGTTACTTCGCCATTCGCCTACCCTTGCAACCGTGCGAGCCACCTGGCGAAATCAACTACGCGTACCGGTCAAATCAACCACGGCGCGTACAAAACAAAAAGAAACTTTCAAATCAACACGATATAAGCGCCGAACGTACATGTACGGTGCATGTACCAGGCGATTTGCTCATTAAGTGCGCGTGCGTTAAGAAAAATCTACCCGTATCTGCATACAAAACTAACGCATGCGCACTAATTTCCCCCCTGTTTCGGGGAGAAAATTTACGGATTTCCCAAGACGGTCATTTTGACAAAACGATATGGTGATAGGACTACGAACGAGTCTATCGCGTGATTACGCCCTCTTGCGGCAGTCGGGTATCCAACACATAATGACCGTCTATGGCCTAGACTATAGCTCGTCAACAATGCGCGCGCGCCAAATTCGTGCAACGAAATACGCAGCTCCATGCCTTTGCTATGAAGCTGCGTATTTCGTGGCACGGACTTGGCGCGCGCGCCTTGCCGACGAGTCCGTGCCTTTAAATCCATCGTAACTCGCCCAACCCTTCGTAAGCTTGCGACGGATTTTCTGGTCACGCTCCTTCAACCAACGCAATCCTTAACATAACAATGCAAGATGAAACTTGATAAACCATACCGTACCGGTATACGGTTCCAAAATAGAAACGCAAATTATACTTTGACTGGGAGATCAAGAAGGCTGGGAGATGTAACATTTTATCGGTCAGTAAAACGTACATGTATGACTACCTCCTGTGGCAAGGCTGATTTCACCAAGCCGCGCAAAATCCGCTGAGGCAGAGTGCCCCACTCTGCCTGAATTGCCTCCCTGGGCTCCTGTACTTTTGGGTTGTTTGAGAGACGCGCGGTTCCATAGATCAGCTGATCACACGCATGGTCTAATCCTACATGATTAAAACAGCCAGTCGAAAAGTCGAAACCATAAATTTCGTTACCTCTTTTTTAACAGGTTGATGGACCACATACTTACACACCTCTAACAATCATGATCCGACCTACGTCCATGTGTAATTTGCTCATCGGTTTCGTCATTCAGTCGGTGCTGGTGATGGAGACTACCACAGCGCAAGAGTCGTGTAGGTTTTGCTTTTTACAAAGGACGGTATAACACCGTAGGCGCAAGATATGATGGACCACTAGTGCGAAATCAATTCAATAAAGTGAAGTACGAAAAAGCGCCATTTCAGCAAGCAAGCTAGACGCGTCTTGTGTCTGCTTGACATACCTTTTGTGGATGCTGCTGTAATATACGCCTCAACACAGATTACTCCACGAGAGGCATGTCAAAAGGGCATGAGTTTGCTTACTGAAATGGCGTCATTTTGTACTTCATTTCATTGCATGAAGTGGTCTATCTTGCGTCTACGGCGCTATATTGTCTTTGCTTTTTATGCAAGTAATTTCGGCTTCGAAAATATAGAAATGCACAAGCAATTGAACATCTATAAACTATGTACTGCATTCACTCTGTACATCATACCAAGTCAATCTGCATTGGAGCCAGCTAAACTCTGCCACAAATCTAGCCCCGCGAGCAGTGCTTCGGGAAAACCCCTTAGTCCTGTCGTCTAATGTACTCCGAATCTGTGGCAAACTCACGCAAATGAAATTTGTCCCATGGCTCTGATATTTGCTCAATAGGTGCACTCACCCCAGTTTGCAAATATTCCGAAGAGTACGCATCGATCCGATGTCTAGTTTCGGTGAAATCGTGGGGAAAGTTTGAGACCCCGTGCGATGAAATACCGACTTTCACCAAAAATCAAATGCCCGGGAGAGCGGAGAGGTCAACACTAGACTGGTTCCACATCCTCAATTTACTTCCCTTCGTCGTAAGATGAAGGGAAGTAAATACGAGGACAGCGAACCAGTCTAGATTGTGTTGACCTCTCCACACTCGCGCATAAGCCGTTTCACGGATACCGCCATCTTTAAAAAAAATGTGATCACGTGGTGGCCATGGGGGCAAACACTACACGAACATCCCGGATGTGTGCGTCAACAAACGTGTCTTTCGCGCGGTATTAACTTTCCTGACTTCGTTTGTAGTAAGAAAATGACTGTTTTTCTATTAATTTTTACTTTACACAGACTAGAAGGACTTACGGATGGGAAAAGGAAACCACTTTGCAGTGTTTGTGTGCAGAAATCGAGAGGAAATTGTCTCAAAAATAAGCTAATCATGGCTTTGTGATGACGACTCCGCTTACCTTGCGTGATCCAACGCACATGCATGCATGTTGTTGTCAATCGCGATGGATCGGCGTGAGCCTTTTCAGTGAGAAAGTTGGATAAATTCCACACAAATATTGCTCACTAACCCCCCAACTTTGTGATTCTGGGGGAAGAAACATGAATTTTGGGAGTGAGCAAAATGCAGATCCAAGAACAATTCTTAGCAAAGCAAGCTATACCCACGATTTTCTTTTCTTTTATTCATGTCGGCATGTACTTTGTATATTAAACACATCTCATTTTTTAATCTTTATAACAGACTCGACTGGTAATGAAAGATGTGACGGAGATGCTGGACAGTGGACACATCACATCAAAGGAAAATTGAACAGCTGACCTTTGCTACGGTCCTTTTAATTCTGTACATAACATTCGGACCGGAGCCGATCAAGAAGCCAGAACTTGAATGTTGAAACAAAACTATTATCAGAACTATAAAAGTTCTTCTTTTTTAAAGGAGTCAATTTACAGCCATGTGTCCTTAAAAATAAAAGAAATTGACACCAGCATATCGACTAGACCAAGACATTGTACAGGTTATTGCCAAACTGAATTTAAAATTAAAAACAAATACCAATTCAACACTGTTTAAATTAATACTAGTGTACAGTTTTATGGAACCTGAATTTTGGCTTACATTGAGTAATAAATAAATAAATATAAGTATTAAATATAATACAGCATTTTTTGTTTTTTTACAGTCTGTGGATCCCAAAGCATCAATAACTATTTTACAAGATGGTTTACTTTTTTAAAATTGCAAACCCCTATATTATTTTATTCCTTGTCGAGTATTGGGGAAAATAGGCCTACAGGACAAGTGAAGTGGACAGATCAGACAACTCAGAAGAATTATAAGTTTTTCCTAGTCAAACTTCATATTTTTTCTTGCCAGATTTTTATTATTTTTTTCATTAAATTTGCACCTTTTGACATGGTTTTAGAATTTTGTTTTGAGAAAAAATAGTCCGGATTTTTTTCCCGATTTTTCCCTTATATTTCTCATTTGAGAAAAAAGTTTGCAGTTCTTTCACAACTCCTGCATGATGACGCCGGCGTTGGACAACAATTTGCCTCCCACTGCTGCTCTCTACCTGAAATATGGAAAAAATAAAACACTGGCATCACTATAATAATTATATTGTTTCTTTCATGCTTTTTTTCCTGAAAGAAAATACAGAATAGGAAAAAAGAACGAACTTTTTGTCGCCGCGCGTGCGAATCCCATAGGTTTTACCTACACATCCGGGACCTTTGTCTAGTGTTTGCCCCCATGGCCACCACGTGAGAACCACGTGATCGCGAAAATTTTACAAGATGGCGGTGTCCGTGAAACGGCTTATGGGAAAGTCGGTATTTCATTGCACGGGGTCTCAAACTTTCCCCAAGATTTCACCGAAACTAGAGATCGGATCGATGCGTACTCTTCGGAATATTTGCAAACTTGCATGAGTGCACCTATTGAGCAAATATTAGAGCCATGGGACAAATTTCATTTGCGTGAGTTTGCCACAGATTCAGAGTACATTAGACGACAGGGCTGAGGGTTTTCCCGAAGCACTGCTCGCGGGGCTACCACAAATCGTGCTGCATATAAGGAACTAAGTGGACAAAATAGAGACTTGTGGGGGAACCATTGTTCCTCGCCATTGTACCCCATAAGGGGCCCCTTATCAATGAAATCTATGTTTTAAAACCACTCTACTCAGTTAAAGTCATAACAATCCTATTTGGAGCTTGCTTTGGGGGTTAAAACAAAGGTTTTTAGTTTTTATGCTAATGAAAATATGCATATTCATGACCAAGGTCACGATGTCACAAGAGGCAAACACAGGAAAATCACATTCAACTGTACACAAAAGATTCTACTTTTTTCTCAATTTTCCTGAAACTTTTGTAATCCATGGCTGTTTGAGTTTGTTTTACATGTTGCCTGCTGTAAGCCATGACAAAACTGGGGGTAGAAACTGCAGCAATTTTTCACAAGTCCAACTTGAAGTCTTATGTTTTTCTTAACTTTTCCCTTCTCTCTTCCTTATGTGATGCACTCAAAACAGCGCCCTCTGTCTGTGATTTATTGCAATGAAATCTTAAAAGTTGAAAAAGGCTACCTTTTATTGATTTTACATCCAAACGAACAATAGTATGTCTTGCTGAACAAGTAATCCGTCATTATGAAGCAAAGCTTAGGCACAAAGTTGTTTAGCATGTCACAGGCCGATATACTTGTTCACCTACTCGTTTGAGAGTTAAACCAACATTTTGCATTCTAGATACTGGTGAATCTCCGAAGGAAATACGCTTTGCTGACGGTGAGGGCGCGAGCGAGGGACGGGTGTTGATTCGCGTCGACGAAAATTCCCCGTGGCAGACCATGTGCTTCTTGCCTAAATATGACGTCAGAAGTGGCTATCTCGCTCGGTGGATGTGTGGAAGGCTGGGGTTCCCGTTCGCCTGCGGGATTAAAGAGGCAGGGCTAAACCGAACGGAGGAGAGGGAATGGGACACCATTTCGAGCACGAGGTATTACATGTGGTGCGTGGACCCTGATGCGACCTACGAAAGCTGTGACCTCGTCGGACCGGTTGGGATTTGCTCCCATAATTACGATTTGTGGCTGACTTGTGGGTATTCAGGTATGTTAAGGCGTCATAAACGCAAGATGTGATGACGTTACAGTTTGTGACGTTCGCTTTCTACAAATTCCCCCCAAACATGGTAAGTGCACCTTTAAGCACCGGTAAAAAGGCTTGACCCAGATTTTCGAGGGCAAACCGGGATTGTCCGAAAGGCTCCGTAAAATTATATACAAAACAAATAGCATTCGTTCCAGGGGCTTTTAATGCAGGAAATCAATTATCCTGTCATTGTTTTATAAGTAAAACCTCTGGGAGACATTTTGATAAAGGATTGTGCTCTCCCAACATGATTATTATGCACATCCCTATATGTAGTGTTGAAAGCAGTACCTTAGTGCAACGATGTACATGTAATGTATTTTTTGCTCATTATTACAGGTATGTCTCAATATGAACTTCGACTGAGTGGGCAAGACAATGTCATCCAAAATGACGGAGGTTTGCTTCAAGGCAGATGCGGGGAAAACTACGACTGGGGCGGGTTTTGTGGCGACACATTTGATTGGGCAACGGCTGGTCACGTGGTCTGCCGCCATCTTGGAGTGTCGGCATACGCTATCTCCTCGTCAGGAGTCGAGATCGTTTCAGACAGGGCGAGCTCTGATAGTCCACAGTACACTGTGTATGTAGATCTGGTTTGTGTTGGAACGGAAAACAGAGTTCAGGACTGCAGAATGGAGCCGCGTACATCTTGTAGAAGCCACGCCATTTTGGATTGCCTGACTGAGAACGTTCTCAACGGAACCTTATGTAAGTAGTTTTCTTTCAAACGTTAAGAGCAATGCAAAAGAAGGAAAAGAATTCTTTGGATACATATGCTTAATACTAACATAAATCACCAGCGATATTGTAGGCGTCCAAGTTATTCGGGCTAGTTTTTTTCTCAATCATGGAGATAACTCCGTTTGTAACAGTTTTCCTACCATGTAATCTATCTTTAAATGATTTTGTTTCTGCAAAACCAGTCGGAGAAAATACGACTATCATCTTTGACGTCATTGTTAGCGAGCGAGGCCCAAGAATCCTTCGCTTCCCAGTTGACCCGGGTGTCGACGCAGTCTGCCACCCGGCGCTGGCTAATGGGTTCACCACGGACTTTATCTTCATGGCTTGCCAGCGACACCCAAACACCTGCCGGAATTTCACCTCAACGATCCCGGGGAAGAACACATCTGTAGTCGGTGAGGTCCGTCTAGCGTGCTTCGGATATCCCAAGGATTTCCGGACCGTCGGCTGTTCTAATGATTGGTCGCCCTCTGAAACACGGGAAGATGGTACCGAACCGTCTGAATCATGGGAAGATGGTGCCGAACCGTCTGAAACATGGGAAGATGGTGCCGAACCGTCTGAAACATGGGAAGATGGTGCCGAACCGTCTGAAACATGGGAAGATGGTGCTGAACCGTGGGAGTGGCCATATTACGACGACGGATGGGAATGCATACGCGGCCATGATTTCTTGTTGTATTGTGGGATACCAGGTAAAGGACAGCTCAAAATAGTTTATGGGGTATTTGATAATGATAATCGGGGGAACCCTTTAAGGCGTCCACGCTGTCATTACCCCCAGATAACAGGGCTCCATTAAATAACTCCATATACCGTCTCAGCTATCTAGGGAGTATACAACTCATGCGCTCAATGGCTCATCGAACACAACATGTGCTAATAATAATTTAAACAACGCTGGATGCCGCAATAGGGTGACATGTCGGGAAGACTCTCCCCGGGGACCACCGAAATTTCGGCAAGAATCACTCAAAATGACACCTTATTTTTTTACCCGAAGCTTCAAGAGATGGTTATAGACCGAAGAGAAACAACTCCAGTCCCAATAAAAATGGTTCTCGACTTATTTTTAAACTCAAAAATATTAGGGCGACACCAAAATGTCGCCCTATTGAGCACGTCGCCCTAATATACCTTTTTTACACACGATTTGTCGCCCTATCCTACAATTCATAGTAATTTATTTATTTATTCACCATATCCAACAGCGGAGAATGGGAGCAAGTGTGGTTGAGTGCCTTGCACAAGGGCACAGGTGCCCCAACCCGTCGCGGCCCGGATTCGAAACTACATTCTAGTACTAGCACAGGAACGACGCCATAATAATGAAACAGCATTTATAAGGCGCACAGTATCTAACACAATTATTCAAAGGCGCCGAGGCCATTATTATCGCTGCCCTGATGAAATCACTAGAACCATTTCGCTTCAACTGCTACCCTCTCAAGTACTAATTTTTACTCCTGGGAAGAGGTTGGGGTGGGGAGTATTGCTTGGCAAACCTAGCTCAAGGGTGCACACACCATAAATGGACCAGACCAACCAGGATTCGAACCCACTACCTTTGGAGTTAACTCGGGTTTTGAATACGTTCCACTAGACCGCTCCGCCTCAGCACCTTTTGCGCGGAACTGCCATATTGTCCAAGGAACGAGGTAGTATATGCCAGAACAATGAATCCCTATCCAGGACCGGATCCAGGATTTTAAAAAGGGGGCGATCGTGAAATTGTTAAGCATGAAATGCTGATGACATTGAAATGGCAAGCGCGTAGCGCGAAGCTCTGACAACTTCTAGATGGATTCTAGATGCTCTGTGGTGCGATCTGAGGCAATGTTTAACCGCTTTAGGCACAAAAAGTGTGCACAAAAAGTGGAATTTTTTGGGGGGAATTATTTTATTTTAAAAGGGGAGTGGCGTGCCCCCCCCCCCCCCCAAAAAAAATCCTGGATCCGCCCCTGCTATCGTACTGCCTGTTGCTGCAATGTTGGCTTTTATGAGATCAATTGGAAAATATGACTTATGCACATAGAGCCTTCTTTTGATTATTGCGTTCAAACGAGTCTATGCACGCATATTATATTTTTGCAGTACAGAAAGGCCAATGAGTGTTTCTTAATGCGTAGCTGGCCTCGCTGTTTAGTTAATATGGCGGCTTCTTGCAAGAGCAAACAGGGTTGTTGGCCCGGCTAAGTCCTTGTCCATGTGAATATTATTTTAAAAATGTGTACTTCAATGTTGATGGACGCCTTGCTTTATGAGTTGGGCTTACTCGCTGGGTAAGGGTGCAACATCAATTTACATTATGTTTGAGCTAATGCGCATGCTCAATATAATGCAAACGATGAAACACAACACATCTTAAAAATGTGTTGCCCCATAGACATATAGAGCTGTGATTCCCTGCTGATGAGTTTTGCTTGACATCTACTTTTGTTTTGATTTGTTTTGTTTGACCCAGATGAAGAGTTTACAACCAATCCATATTTCAGCAAACCGATAGATCGCCTTCGCCCGACTGTGTCAGATAAGAAACTGTGCAACAGTGAATGCAACGGACCGGGCAGATGTGAATGCGATGCACTTTGCTCAAAATTTGGCGACTGCTGTTACGATTTTGCTTACAAGTGCTTCAGTCAAAATAGTGATGACCGGAGAGGTACATCTAATGAGTATCATCTCATGCAAGATATGTATGAATGTGTTCTTTTGCCCAATGGCCGGTATGGCCTGAATGGATACGTCCTGGTCAGTCGATGTCCGGCAGCATGGCTGGACGAAGAAACCCGGGAAAGTTGTGAGGCGGTTGTTGATCCGAATGACATCATGGGGTCGATCCCTGTGTATGATGACCAGTCTCAAAAACATTACACGAATGTCTACTGCGCAATCTGTCATGGCAGATCTCTGGAGGGACTCCGAAAGTGGAAGGTTGATCATGATCAACCACTCAACCCCATCCCCATCTCCAACACCGGAAAATGGTACATATATCCATCCGTACGGGAGGGAGCTCAGCCTAGACAATGTTCGACATTTGTTAATGTCACCAAGTCTTGCCCCGATGAGTTTAACGGTACCGCCTTAGCCGGCCTGTGCGCTACATACCTCGCTTCGATTACAGTTGGTAATTTTCGGTTTAAGAACTTACACTGCGTTTTGTGCAATGCACAAAAGATTTTATATAAAGGTTGCCAGAAGTTTCCAAGTGCTGTCCCGGAAGTGTGTCAGACAATAGGTGTACCTTTGTGCGAAAATAGTTTTCCGGAAGCCTCTTTACACTCAGGTTATTCCGACTTTATTAGCATTGATGTCCTCTTTGATCTGTCTCCTTTGTCGACGCAATATTCGCAAGAATCGTGCAACGACGATTACATTTACGACCCTTTTCTGCAGAGATGTCGAGAATTCACCTGCAACATTGGGTTTAAGATCGTAGAAAGCCGCTGCAAGACTACTCCTGCTCAAACTCGCCTAAACGGAACAGAATCATTAGGATGCCTACTCGGTATGCTCAATGAATCCAACGCCCAAGCAGTTAAAGAAGAAGGAAACGAATCATCAATTTACATTTTGCTAGATTCTTTCGATGATGCGGCTGCGTTTGAGAAGATGCTTGGCAAGGCTTTAAGCATAAATAAATCAAGCATTGCTACGAAAGGTGCAGTCTGCAAAGGCTCTAGTGTTTTACTTGTTAGTTCCATTCAGCGCTAGCCAGTTTGTTGAATGTGCTTCCAGTATTATTAGTGCATCAGACGTACCATTCAACCAAGACCGGAAGAACTCAATTAACAACGGTCACTTCCTGGCAGTTGTGACATTCTACTACAGCTCGGAAGATAAAGTGTACCTCAAAACAACAGCGCCTAATGTTTGTCTTGAGATTGGAAATGGAACTGCTCTACGCTGCTGATTCTTGAGAGGGTTGAGTTTGAGCATGTGCCACGAAATGATATGCCGGCCATTCAGGTGAGATCTACGGGTCACATAGTTCTCGAGGATGACTTCGTTTTGCTGTCAGATAGCAGAGCTGTTGTGTGTTCCTTTTTAGAATCCCCTGAAGGATTGCCCGTAGTTGAAGGGTTTGAGCCTCAACTGAGACGAGCTCTGTCAGTGGCTGGTAATGCAGTGTCGCTTTGTTCGCTGCTGCGACTTTCATCACGTACATCGCTCTACCAAGCCTGCGGAATCTGGCTGGCAAGTCTCTCATGAATCTAGTGGTAGCGCTGTTTATTGCCATGTTGTTCTTAATGTTGTCCATCTTGCTATCTGAGAATCCGATCGCCTGTATCGTTGGAGCTGCCATCGCTCATTACACATGGCTCGTAGCCTTTCTCTGGATGTCCGTGTTATCCTACAGCGTGGCTAGAGTGCTGGGGACACTATCGCGACCTCAACAAGCACGTCCATCTGAAGACCGTCGGCTGCTGATGTCCTACGCGGGCTTCGCCTGGGGCCTCCCACTTCTTGTCATCTGTATCTGCTTGATTCTTCAGTTCTGCGGCTGCACCAATCTGCCACCAATCTATGGCGAGTAGGCCTACGGGTTCTGTTGGATTTCAAATCACACGTTCTCCTTGTGGTCTTTGTGGCTCCTGTGGCTGTCTGTTTAATGGTGAATGTTGGTCTCTTTGTCTTTTAGGTTGTCAATCTGAGACGAAGTCGTGAGAAGAGCAAGTTCGCTCGTAAAGAGAGCGAGGTTGAAGGCATTGCGACTGAGCTGGGCATCAGTGCTAAGGTAAGAGGTGTGAACAAATTAGTCCCTAAAACAGAAAATTGAAGCAAAAGAAAAAAGTGAGAATACAGAAAAAGTAGACCAAGAAACAAAATATGCCGTTAGTTGTTGTGTATTCCAAACAAATAGTGAACATGTAAAATAAAATTCAACAAATTGTAAACATCCAATTGATATGCGCGAACGTAATTTAGATTTCAGTAAATTCCCCAGTCAAATGGCGCCAAAACATGAACACCTTTAAGCCACGACGAAATCTTAATCTTCCAAGGCAAGCATGTACAGACTGTCTGGCAGGCCCCACACGTTTGTGTACAAAATAAACTGCCAGGTGTATCAGATTCTACGTAGGCCTACCTCCAATGCCTGCTCTTTTTAACTTTGTATGATCTCCAGTTGAGTGGGCTTGTCGGCATCACCTGGGTTCTCGGATTCCTTAAACAGCTTGTAAACGGCAACCTTGTCGTCACCTACATCAACATCGTCCTGAATTACCTTCAGGGTTTCTTCATTTTCGCATCCTTTTGCCTTAATCGTCGCGTGAGGGCGTTGTGGCGAGAGAAACTCTGGGTGCACGGCGTGAAGACAAGACTTCAACAAGCCGGATTACTGGGGAACGGGGGGGGGGGGGGGGGGGGGGGGGGGGGGGGATAAGAGAACTGACGATTCCCGTATGTAATGAATCTCTGTATATACTAGTGTACGGATTTGTATGTTCTGTGGCTCGGTGTCAAAGCCAATATGAGATCTAAAATCGCATGGTTTTCATTCAGATTTTAAACTTATGTAGATGTTCTGCTAGCACAAACGTAGATGCACACTTAAGAGAAAAAAATATCGTTATTTGTCACTACGTATGTATTTTAAATTATTTACACTAGGTAATTTTTCTTCACATTTTAATAACTGTTATCACTGCATTATGTATCCACTACACGTGTTTAATCGTACATAGGATGCGATGAGAACCGAATTATTTAGTTTTTCAACACCCCATCGCCCTTTGAGTGCTCGCAAATTTAATACAGCGCCCTGTAGAGTATATTTACTAAAGCAGAGGGCGCTATGCACACCGTCCATTCTGCGTCCATTGAATAATGTACAGGTCAGTATGAGGCAAGCTTTATAATTATGTCATCAATCTGTATAATTATGTCATCAATCTGTTGATATGGTTTACGCACAGTACAATCAAAACTTGTAAATAAGAGGTGCGGGAAAAATCCAGATTACCGTGTTATCAGTAATGAAAACAATGAAGAACAGAAGATCGGGACCTGGAATGTTCCTTTTTACAAGCACTCACAATGTTGTGCTAATCTTGGTTTTTTATCGAGGTTTGACTCTATTCTTGCGTTTCACTTGGCTTGACAACGGTTGCTATCCGCCATTACTGTGTCCATACTGTGCACGCCGAAGCGAAAAATAATTTAACACTGATAATTTAATGTTGACGCATATTTTCGTGTTTAATTATTTCGCTTTGGCGTGCCTTACGCGTGACGTCAACAACTATCAAAACCGCCATTACCGTTTTCATACTATGGGACGCCAAAGCGGAAATAATTCAACCCTGATAATTTTGCCATCAACCCTGAAAAACAAGTCAACATTTTAAAAACTTGCCAACAAAAGCACGGTAAGCCTATGCCAGTTTCAAACAGTCTATCAACATTTGCGAAAATAAGGGTCAACCTCAAATTATCAGTGTTTAATTATTTTTCGATTTTGTGTGCCATAGTACGGACACAGTAATGGCAGATAGCAACCGTTGTCAAGCCAAGTGAAACCCAAGAATTATTTGGATAATTATCTTGGTTATAAAAGTGTACATGAAAAAACAATCTAGACAAGACGCAAAAGATTCACGGGTATTTTTCACTTTCTTTAATTTTGTTTCAAATTTGCTCATAAAGTCTTCTTTTGACACAGCTTTTGAGATTGTCGTATTTATTGTGTCAGCGAGCCTCTGTTTTTCTCCCAACGAATTGTTACTGTTATGGATGACATGGTGACCAAAAATGTCTTTTTGTTCACTGTCAGTGTGTAGAATTTGCAGCAAATATTTTAACAGACCAGCGATTGTTAAAAAAAAAATCTTGCAACCTCCGGCCTGGGGTATTAAACTCAACAGACATGGAAAACCGAAAACTGACTGTCACTACTGATAAGTTGTGACTGGGGCCTCAATTTTGATGTCACAAAATGGCGCTTATTAAATTAAAACGATCAAAATTGATGTTTTTGCCTTGTGAAATATTGATATGCAGGGATCACTAAAACACAGATTACAATCACGTGGTTCACAAAATTAGGTACCCTGAAAACTGGATCGGAAATCTTGGGGAGATCTTAAAGGGCTTCTAAATAACGACGGACGAGATCGAGAAGTAGCCTACGGCGACATGAAAGGCGGAAATCAGAAAAAGTCTCGCACAGTGAGCGCGGCCCACAGCATCGAGGCAGCAAAAAAAACAGCCCCCCCCCCCCACCACCCCACCACCCTCACCCCCCCCCCCCCAAATGAAACATCGTCGCTAACCCCCGGCAGGCGAAATGGACTTCACCAAGTCCTTTAGCATGAAACGCTGCAATAGTACGCCTACCATTACTATTCAGAAAAGTACCTCCCCCCCCCCCCCCCCCCCCACCACCCCCCCCCACCCCCACCCCCTCTCCCTCCTCCCACCCCCCCCCCAATCCCCCCTCCCCCCTCCCCAAGCCCCCTCCCCTCCCCCCTCCCCCAAGCCCCCCTCCCCAAGCCCCCCTCCCCCCCCACTCCCCCCTCCCCCTCACTACCCCACAGGAAATTTGGCTAACGGAGAAAAAGATGGTGCCATAGCTTTCCCCATAGAACTTTCATGTTTTATTTATTACTTTTATTTTTTTGGTCCAAAAAAACTATAATAGTGCTGTTTCTCTGGTGTCAAGTACGATGGCATGATTGTAATATACCAAATTAACAAATCTGCGGGGTGAGGTGTAGAGAGGGCACCAGCCCCAGCACCACCCCATCCCATTCCCCTAGCGCGCGCCGGCGCTCGCATTGACGGGGCGAAATTTGTCGGTACTACCACCCTCCCGTAGAAACGTCCAGCCCCCAGTCGTCCCCCCATGGAGAGAACCCAAGCTACGCTGCTGCTGTGATTGGTCGAAATACGGGGCTTTAATATTATTCAAGTCACATGAGATTTCTTCAAGCAGAATTTCAAAATTAGACATAATCATACTAATAATTCGACCTTTCCGTTAGACTTGATGTTAAGTCAGTAACTGGACCGGTTGGTGAAATTTCATAAACCGCGGCAGCGTAGCTGCGAATGGACCTGTCGGCGTCGAAACCATAATATAGGTGCATAAAACGTCCCTCGATCGCGTGCGTAAAAGAGGTCAGACGCATCGATATATAGTCACTGGATGAAGCAACGACGTCTAAATTGAAGCCACCGTCCGCCAATGTACCCTAACAAATACAATGGGTGAGGTCACAATTCGGTGTGTGTTACGTGTTGGTGTTAGTGTTAGAGATCTGTTAACAGATCTGTTATCTTAATCAGAATTTTGACCTCGGAACAAGCGCCGTGTTAACAGGACGTGTTAAAAGTCATGCACAGAACCGCAGCGAGTGAGGGCGCAATCCCGTGTTGCGTGTTAGTGTTAGTGTGACAGATCTGTTAACACCATGTTAACATCGAGTTAACATCGAGTTAAATCGGCGTCTCGGTTAGTGTTAGTGAAACAGATCTGTTGACTCGGTATCTTGGGAAATGTCAAGTCGGTAGGGTTCTGCACGCGACTTTCAGCACTAACACACAGAATTGTGACCTCCGGTCTGTGTTACACGAGCTTAACCACTAGTGATTGAAATTTTCAAAACCTTTACGGAGCCAAAGAAAATTCTCAATTGTGGGTAGAATGCAAGATCCAACACATTTATAAGTTATTTTGAAAAATAAAACTCAATTTATTTAAAACTCAATTAAATTAATCAAAATTAACACCACCCACTTCGTTCAGATTAACTTAACAGATCTGTTAACAGATCTGTTACACTAACACGATCTGTAACATGGGGTGTTTGACTAACATGAGATGTAACACTAACATGTCCTAAACACCATGTTAACATCGAGTTAACACGGGGTTTGTTTTGAGGTCACAATTCTGATTAAGTTAACATATCTGTTACACTAACACTAACACGCAACCCAGAGTTGTGACTTTGCTCTATGTACAGTGCAGATAATTAACATGGTGTTAACACCGTGTTAACAGATCTGTTAACTCGGTGTTAACCTGGACGTTCAGTTAGAGGTCGAGAATAATGCCGTGTTAACAGATCTGTAACACTAACACTAACACGTAACACACACAGAATTGTGACCTCACCCAATGCCTCGCCTAGACTGGTCATACTGTCTTCACTAGTCCACATGTGTTAAGTGGAATGCAAGCGATCGCATGGACCGGGGAGCAGTCTAGGCCAAGCATTGTTCGTGGGGTACAATGGCGGCTGGCGCATGGCTTCAATTCTCGTATAGCCAACTGCTATTGCATACTTCATCCAGTGATAATATATCGATGGTCAGACAGACCAAAACACGACCGTATACCAGCGGCGTAGGTACGGCTAGGGTGCGGGGGTGGGGGTGCGGGGCGGACGTGCTCCCCACAAATGCCCAGTCCCCACCCCCCCTAACGACAATTGCTCCAAAAAGCATGTTAACCGGGTCAAAGAGCATTTTTATTAGGTTTGTAACCATTTTTATTAGGGCACGCACCATTTTCGTCTAGGTTGCAAAAAAATGTTTTTATAGAGATTTTGAGGAGAAAATGAGTGTCAATTTACGATCTTTTTACCGAGAATTTTGTGGTTTTAGTGGTCAGTGGCGACATTCTAGCCAAAAGTGTCGTCCTATTCGGGGTTCGGCGGTTATATATATAACCGCCGAACCCCGAATAGGACACTTTTATATATATATATATATAATCGCAATTCTAATAATTAATCATTTGACTGTTAATACCAAGTCTCGTGTGACTAACGAACAGTATTTTGTCCAACGTTTCTAATACATACGAGAGAACATAATAGTCCGGGAGCCCAGCAGGATTTCATCATAATTTTGAGTGCAAAAGGTTTGAAGTGTGGGATTGGTAGAAGTAGCTGGGACATCTCCCAAACGGGCTTTCTTAAGTGTCCCGGGTGGTGCGTTGGGAGGGGGCAGCCCCCTAAAGTCACCCAAAAATTCGGTTTCATCATAATTGAGAGTGCAAACCCAATTTTAGCACGGATCGTAAGGCCAACCTACACTGATTGAGAATTCGTTACTTAAGAAAGATATATTTGGTGCGTTAGCCACTTAAGAAAGCGGTTAATTAGCGCTAATTAGACGTTTAATCATAATTCTGAGTGCAAAGACAAAACGTATGTTTATGTGCACCCTACACACGGCTGAACACAAAAATGCCACTTAAGAAAATTTCTGGTGGTGCGAACCCAACTTAAGAAAGGGTCAAAGGTTAATTAGGTCAAAGGTCACCAATATTCAAAATACGAAGAGCAAGTTTCTAGCGTGTTTGGACTGAAAGTTTATGACAAATCAATCACTAATTAACCATTTAAGAACAAGATATGTGGTGCTAAGTCTAATTAAGAAGGCCTTCAATTAGCACTAATTACACCTTTAATCATAATTACGAGTGCATCAATAAAACAAGTGCCAATGTGTTCCTATAACCATACAAAAGCAAAATCACCCGCTTAAGAAAATGTTCGGTGGTGCGAACCCTGCTTAAGAACGCCTGGAAATCCTAAAGCTCAGGTCACTTGTAACAGTAAGCCCCGCCCCCTGCGTCTTCCCATTCCCGCCCTGCACCCCGGCGCACTGCATCCCGGGCACCCTGCAACTGCCGACACCCACCTCCCGGACCGCATGATCCAGGCGCCATGGTCCCCGGTTCCATCTCCCGGTCCTGATCCCCACACCAGTCACGCCCCCCCCCCACCTTCTCCCCCAGCCGGTCATGATACTTGCAAGTTGCGGATATGTGCTGTTGTCAAACACGATTGCCTAAAACATATGCCAAATTGAAGAATAATGTCGAGGTGGTTACTGTGTATAGGAGGGCACCAGCTCTCCCTCCCCCTTTCCCGCCGAGCTACATCAGACCGATCACCCAACCCGACGATCTGGACTTGTCAGGAGTTGAAGTTCCACTTTCATGAAAATCCGCCACCACAACCCCCCCCCCCCCCCCCCCACCCCCCCCCCCCCCCCAGACCACATACTGCGAGCTTCCAGCCTAACCCTCCGACGACTCCAGATCTGTAGCACCCGGTCACACCGAGTTGCCCTAATAAAAATAGATAGCCCATGCTTCTGACACTATCCGCCATGCGGTCCTGATCCTGCCCAAGGACTATTCCAGGATCCAAGCCCTCACCAAGTCATCTAGTAGCCCCGCCTAGGACCACCCGCCGGCCGTAAACAGATCAGGAAATTCCACAAAATCACTTATACCCGCGCGCCCTCCGCCCTGAGCCGGACAATAGGACTGATCTATATCCTAACGTCCGTACAATACCAAGCCCTTCAGGTCCCAGCCAGCCTTGATTAGCCAAACCGTGGTCAACCTCAGCCTGCAGCGACCGCTCTCACGCACAGAAACCAAAGTTCTGTCCCTCGGCATGAACTTTGCCATCCCGCTTAAGACAATCCTGGTCGAGGACATCATTCAGTCAACAGAACTGGCCTTACAACACTTCAGCAAGACGACTGTATATAGATGATGATGATGATGATAATGGCAATGGCATCTTATATAGACTAAGATAACTGCCATCTTGTCCACCCCCACCTCTCTCTGGAAGGACCCCACACCAGCCACAGAACGCAATATGTCCAGTCAATTGCTGACTCTCCACCAGCCAGCAGGACAAGATGGCAGTAATCGTAGTCTGCTTTGTCCATGTCTACGGGAAGGATGGGTATGGATCGGTCTTGGTGTAGGGCTTGGAGTGCTGACAGTTCTTGCCTTGAGTAGTTAGGTCTGGTTTGCTTGGCTTGCTTGAGTACTTGGTTGATTTGGAGTCGGACATAATGTGTAAAGCGCCATGAGTATCTTGCAGGATAGATAATGTGCGCTGTATGTTGTTGTTCGTCCTTCGAAATCGAAGATGACCGTGGCATCAGTTGGATGGTAAGCTGTTGCGATGAGTCCGGAGATGGCTGGTGAGGCCAATCCGGGCAAGGAAACCTCTCCCACAGGTGGGGCAAAAGTGGGTAGGCGCTGTGCTTTATATAGGAGCCGGTGACTCTGGCTTTGCGCATCTGGCGTTTCTGCTCGGCATGCTGAAAACGGCGCTCCTCCGCTCTCTGGGCTCCTGTTGTGATAGCACCGCGCAGCCCCGTCCTCATACTATGAAGGCGAGCAGAGCGATCCTAAAGAGGGCTGCTCGGTCACCCATAAGGCTGCCGGACTCCACTGCTGCCTTGGTCCAGTGAATAATGACCACATGTCCTGAGCCGCCTATGTGCAGGTTCGCGACTACAGCTCCCAGTGTATCCACACCTACTGCTTCGCCGTTTCCCCATCGCCACAGGACTTGAAGATCGACTGATGGTGATGTCATGACATGCGCGTGACTTGGATTAAAGTGACG